>CAUYQG010179394.1:0-42862 GCA_963574415.1 Tarsius wallacei | reverse complement strand
ACGCCCAGCTGATTTTTTGATTTATTGTAGAGATGAGGTCTCGCTTGCCCAGGCGGGTCTCGAACCCGCGGGCTCAGGCAATCCACTCACCTCAGCCTCCCAAAGGCGCGGGATTACAGGCTGAGCCACCGAGCCCGGCGGTATTCATGATTATAATGGGAAAATATGCCACAGGATATGGGGATTCAGAGAAGGCCAGCTACACGAACCTGGGAGAGGTCAAGGGAGGAATGGGTGAGAAAGGGGCCGCAGAGGGTAATGACGCTTCTGTTATGGATGATCCCCTATTTCACAAACCCTTTCACAAGGGTGGTTTAGAGGACCTTCACACCCTGGGCTGCTCCCGCTGTGACATCCCCTCACCCCTGTGTCCTAAACAGCTCTTCTGCATCCTGCAGGAGAGGGCCTCCTCTCTGGTGAGGCCTTTTATGACTTCCTGCCCAACTTAAATTTAGTTCCAAAACCTTCCCTTTCCAGTCTCTCTTATAACATCTTGTTCCCTTTGTGACTTTACCATATTTTTCAATTATTATATACTTTTTTTACTTTGATGATTAACTTTGCTACTCAGTGTGGTCCATGGGCCAGCCACATCGCCACCATCTGTGAACTTGTTAGAAACGCAGAACTGAAGTGGGGACCAAAGTGAGGCCCAAACTTTACCTACACAATGACCATTTGTATACCTAAGCTTGAATTGTGCCCCACATCTTTAAAATAAAAATTAAATAAATAAATAAATACAAGAAATGTAGAATCGCCACCCTATCCCAAATCCTACTAAATTGGATCTATAGTTTCATAAGATCTGTAGGTGATTCATATGCACATTAAAGTTTAAGAAGAAATGACCTGGATCTACAATCCTTGACATTTCAATACTGTAGTCACTAGTTACATATGGCTATTCAGATTGAAATGAACTACAACTGAAAAATTAATTTTTCACGAGCCATAGTTCACATGCTAAGTAGCCACATATAACTAGTGATTAATGTGTTAGATACTGCAAATAAGAAACATTTCCATAAGAGAAGAAGGTTCTGTTGGATTGCTAGACTGTAAGCTCTGTGAGGGCAGAGCCATTTTTTCTCACTGTTGAGCACCTAGCATCTAGAGTACCCAGAACACTGAGAACAGGCATGTAAACATATTTCTTAAATATACTGGATGAAGGCCAGGCATGGCGGATCATGCCGGGAATCCCAGCACTTTGGGAGGCAGAGGTGAGAGGATTGCCTAAGCCCAGGGGTTCGAGATCAGCCTGGGCAACTTGACGAGACCTTGTCTCTAAAATAAATTAAAAAAACTAGCCGAGCATGGTAGTACGTGTTTGTAGTTCCAGCTACTTGGAAGACTGAGGAGGAAGGATTGCCTGAACCCAGCAAGTCCAGGCTGTGGTAGCCATGTGTGTGCCACTGCAATCCGGCCTGGGCAATAGAGTGAGACTCTGACTCAATAAATGCATGAAGAAATAAATAAATAACTCTGAGAAGATATGCTAAAGTACTTTGAAAAGTATCTGGCCCACAGAGGGTAAAAAAAAATGCTATTTCTTTTCCCCATTATACATGATATTCAAAATATCTCTGGGACATGGACTATGAACAGCTACTGAACAGGTTACACGGTAGACTAGAAAGCTTTTAAAAATTGTTCTTATTTGTTTTTATTAGAGATTCTTGGATTTCTACCTCTGGAGAATGGAATTTCATGGGACTGAGGGTTCACACTTCTGACACCAGTTAGCTGCCTATTTTTAGATTTGATAGTCTGGGTAGCTGAAGTTCCATCCTTTCCCTAGGAACTGGTTGCATTTCCCTACCTGATGAGTGCCTAATAAAAGTAGCTGGGAGCTTTCTTCTTTTTTTAATGAAGTGTCAGAATGTTCAGGAGCAAGTTCCAGAAAACTCAACTCAAGCTGTCTTAAGGAAATAAAAGATAATATACAGACTCTTATATCCAAAAAGACTGGGGCAGGGGTTAGAATCAGATGTCAAAAGAATCTGATCTCTTCCTATCTTTCAGTACTAATTTTGTATACCTCAGGTTCATTTTGGAGCTCAGTCTGGTAGAAAGATGGTGGTGAAGATCTCCAGGTCCCTCTTCTTCCAAGTCACATCCAGCAGGAAGAGGCAGATGGTTTCTGTCTCAATAGTCTCAGTGAAAGTGCCATTGCACGTCATTGGCATTGACTGGGCAACATGCCATCTCTGAAGAATTATAGTGGTTGGTTTCTATATTGTGCTGATTAGGCATGCCTGATTCACATATGTGCCCCTGAGCCCAACCCAGCTGAAGAACATGGAGTGAGAATGAGAGGTTCCCAAAACAAAGCTAGGGTGTTATTGTCAGCAGAAAAATGAGTGGATTCCAGGTGACAAAACAACAGGTGTCTACTACATTCCATTTAAATTCCTTTAAAATAAATGAATGAATAGCTCCGTGTGTGTGGGTATGTGTGTGCGTGTAAAACAGAACAGATTTTGAAATTGAACTAACAAGTTTAAGAAGTATTACTAATCACTATTTAGGGCTGTGCACATTTTTGACATGGAGAAAGAATTCCCAACCTAGCCCCAAAACCAATTATAATTATAAATATTGACAGTCATTTAAATGTCTATTCTTTCATCTGTGCAGAGACAATTCATACTCACAGAGCCAAAATCTACTCCAGACCCAAAGGAGACCAGGCTTCATGGCACCAGTGTAAGCCTCACTATTTCCTTTTGATTTAAGCAGCTTAGTGAGTTCCGGATCCTTCTCTGTATCCTGTGTGTCTGTTTGCTATAGTAGGTCAGAGACTCAGGTTACTACAGGTCTTTCCATCCCTGCAGGAATGATTTCTTTACAAAATATTATTGTGTTCCCTCTCTGGGACAATATTTTCAGTTGACAAGGTATGCTGGGATGAAATAAAGTAACTCAGTCCAATAATTCAGTGTAAAACTGTAAGCCAAGACTCCAGCAAATAGCTGCAAATTTTCAGAATCTAATTTTGAGACAAGCAGCTCACAGGCCCAACCTCACTTGTTATGAGTGCTTGCAAATTGTAGGCCTGGGCGTTCCACCAGGAAGCAGACAAACTGATCCGCTGGGTGTTTGTTCAAGTGAATGTTCCCTTGATTCGGTTCATATCAGTGATAAAGGTTCACTAGATACCACGTGGTAGACAAGTGATATTTTTCACAGTCACAGGATGAGAGGGTGGGAAGGGGCTCTAGACACCAGCTCGTCAGTATTTTCAAACTCTGCTCTACTGAAGGGTTCTATGAACACAACACATGTGAGATGTCTCTCCTCATATCCTTTATGATGCTCGCTCAGTCACACTTTTGATTAGCACTGTTTAGAGTCCAGGAACTTCCTTTCTGTGGAAGATAGTAAAAATGGCCATGGTCTTCCCATTCCTTGCATTCACATCGTTGCCATGTGGTGTTACAGATCTTTTCATCAGCAGGTGGGGTAGATAGCCTCACCTTTTGAATCTGACCATGTCACTTTCCTGAGTCAATGGCTCATAGCAAACATGATGAAAGCAGCAGTTTGAAAAGGGGTTGAGCACTGGAGCTCAAGAATCATGCAAATAAGTCTGAGCTTGTCTGCTGGAGATGAGATGCCAAGTAGAAGGGAAACAATGCGCTTCAGCTAGCCCTGTGATGCAGAGTTGATGCTATCCTAGGTTACCTAAAGCAGCTATGGTGGAGCCAAGGCAGAGTCAGCTTAGCCAGCCCAGACCAGATCATGAGCTGGATACAATGGTCACTCTTTCAAGCTTCTAAGTTGGTTTTGTCACATAGCAAAAGCTAACTCACACATTTTCCTTTATCATAGAATACAGCCCAGGTCTTCAAGCTCCAGATAAAAGAGGTGATAAAACTAATAGCCAAAGTGATCACATGACTTCTTCAGAGTAAAGTGATTACAGATCTGTGGCTTAAACCTAGGCCTCCCAACATCCATTGAAACTCTCCTTCTACCACACTTCAGCTTTGTAGCCCAGAACATGAAACTCAAGACATTGACTAAGAAGGAAGAGAGGATTGCATTTGCGGGTCCCTGCCTTAGGATTTATATTTCCCAAGGCATGTTTTATGTGTATTTATTTTCAAACTGCGGTTTTTAACATTTCTCTGGAAGCTTATAGAAGTTATAAGGAATGTCTCAGATTTATTTGGGACACATAAAAAAACGAATTGGTGAGGCTATGCCACAGCAAAAGACATTCAGGGGTTTTCACCTAGAAAGGTATTCTTGACACGAAAGAAACAAGTCTTTGAAAGTAAAGGTGACTCTGTAATTCCTAAGGCTTTGTTTTCTGGAGAACCTAGTCTGTCTGCAGAAGTTTGCTTTTTGGCATCAGGACGGAGACTGTTAGGAGCAACTCAACAGCAAGATAGGCCTATGTTTCTGCCTCTGTTTGAAGATACCAGCCTAGTGTTAGACATACCATTCCCTCATGGGTGACAGGACTCATAACAGTCTCATTTCGGGGGATGATGTCATATCAGCCAGAACTTTCTTTGCTTTAAGGCTGAAGGCCCATAGGTATACCAAAACCCTGAGAAGGAAGAATAGCCATTTTACCCTATTTGTCTGTTCCTTTTGGATTTCTCCATTTTAATTTTCTGATCTAGACAAACTGCCCCTACTTTCCATGAAAAAAAAATTATTTACAAGCCATATTACCTATTGACTAAAAGTACAGGGGTCAGGGAAATCCCAGTGCTCAATAACTGGATGACCATAGTAATCTGCCTCAGTTTCACATCTCTAAAATGGGGATAATAAAAGTACTGACTTCTAGGCTGTGGTGAGGATTAAATTAGATAATGTACTATGCCTCTCACATACCAATACATGTTTAAAAAGGGAAACATGGAGCCAGTTGCTGGCAGCACTGTCTGTCTCCCACCTTCACCTGGCCCTCCCACCTGCCCTTTGAGCCCCCAGTTCTAGCTCTTGATGACTTTCTTAGGTCTTTCTAGTTTGGGAAACTTTGATTTAGGATATTTCCTTGGGTTTGGCAAACAAAATCTAATTATCCTGCCAGTCTTGGTCTTGTTCTTGTTCTTGCTAGGTAAGTTCCCTAATGATATCTCTTCTCCCATTCCCTAATGAGCAGACCAAGGTACAATTCCAAAAATAAGGATCCTATATTATTCCTTTAGGTTTTCACTCTTCTCTTATCACCACTTTGCCCATTCTTTCCTCATTCAACTCATTCCAGTCTTTGCCATTTCATATCATGCTATATAATAATATACGTAACTCAAATCATTGGACTTCAAGCTACGTATAGGAGGCTTTCAAATTTTTTCTTGAATTACTAAACTGCCCCCTCCTGAAATATCAGGGAGTAGGGGTGATGTGATTGCTATATTTTCAGCTATGAGACACTGTTACTGACAATTACTGACAATCTCAAGATTAGAAAAAAATCCTGGGTATGTAAATCAGTTCAGTTTAAACCCAGTGGAAATACCTTAGCATTAGAAATGAAGCCACAGCAATCACATAATGTAGAAAACTATAAAAAAAAACTCCCTGCTCTTGGCATGTGTGCAATAATATTTACTGAGGCTGGAATAAGCAACCTCCTGTCATCCTACAAAGTTACAATTCAGTGAACAATATTGCCAACAAATAAGTGGTAATTATACGTGAGTACTTTGACCTCATTTCCGCCCATGCACAAAGTGTTTCTCTTTATTCAAAGATCTCTGTTACATTAAGCTAGTTACGAGATCAAAATAAACAACACAGTTGGACCTCAGTTTGTTTGTTTTTTTCATTTGTTAAAAGAATAAACTGGAATAGATAATGTGTTAAGTCCCTTCAAGCGCTAAATTGCTCTAGGTGCTCTACATTTCTTTCCTGTTCTTAGGCTTTTAATGTTTATATGTGGCCAGACACTGGCCATTTCCAGGTCAGGCTCTACTCAAATACAACTTCTTTCAATACCTGTATTTAAAAATGAAAGTTATTTACAGAAGAATGCTAGCCGATCTACGCAGAAGGAATGACAGAATGAGTGAATCAGCCTTTTACTAACTTTACTGTAGTGATTCAGATAAGGCTCACCATTGGATGATGCAAACTTTAGGTTTGAACAAGCAAGGTTTGAACTTTAGGTTTGGCTATACAATGATGCCAAAGTGTCAACTCACAGATTACTTCCTAACTACAATGAGAAAAAATAAAGCAGATAGTTTTGTGACAACCATCAAAACCAAGTGATCAAATGTGGTACCACTGATAACATTAGGAACCTCCTGATGTAAATGAAATACACAGCATCACCTTTGAGGTTTTCTAGGCAGAAAAGCTTAATCTAAATCTAATCAAACCTCAAGGTGTATCTTACAACTTACAAGAAATAGAGGGCATAAAAGAGCAAGTTATACAGCTCTTTAAGAAAACAATTTAAAAATTCAAAGTATGAGATTTTACAAAAGCAGGAGGGCACTGTTCTATCTTAAAATAAACTAAAAGGACATAAAAAACAAACTCATTCCCTCAATTATGATTGTTTTCAATAACATCAACAATAGTATAAAGCTATATAATAAGTCCCCTACATACGAGCGAGTTTCATTCTGAGACATTGTTCATAAGTTCAATTTGTCCATAAGTTCAACAAAGGTAGCCTACATACCCAGCTAATACAATTGGCTATACCAGCTACATTACCACTTCTTTCAAACTTGCTTAGGGACATCCTGGGCTTAAAATAAAGATACTGTACTCTCTATTCTATACATTTCTGTAAAGTACAGAAAAACACACTCAGTTGTAGAGGATGTGCACATGTGACAAATGTACTAACATGTGAACTAACTTATGTGAGTGGACATGCAAATGTGTGTTCACATCTTTGAAAGCTTGCAACCTGAGGGTTTGCATGTAGGGAACTTACTGTAATAGGTTGCAAGATCCACTGAGGAAATCCAAATATGGCTGGATATTAGATGATATATATATATTTTTCCATTTTGGGGGTGTTATAATGGTATGGTTGCACAGCAGAATATCTTTGTTCTTTGGAGATGTAGGTTGAAGTGTTTGGGGTGAACTGTCATGATTTCTCCAACTTTCTTTCGTCTTATGGATAAATGATAGATGATGGGTGGATGGATGGATGGATGGAGAGAAAAAACAAATATAGTGAAGTTTAACTGTTGGATCCAGATGGAAAGCATATGTGTTCATTGAACTACTTTTCAACTTTTTTTAACTTTGGAAGCATTTTATCACAAATAAATTGGGGAACATATCTTCACTCATGAGAAATGACACAGTCATAAAGGTGAGTGAGCTTCATTCGCAATACAGAGGGGTCTTCTCCAGACAGTGCCCTTGATACTCTATGTTGTAGAGGTGCTTGCCCTTCACTAGATTGTGACCTTCTTGAGGCCAAGTGCTTGATCTGGTCTATAGTTATATCTTCAATGATTAACCCCAGTGCCTTAACACATAACCAGTAGTTATTGGATTTAATTGAAATGTGTGTCCTCACAGAGTAATCACATAGGCTAAGTAACCACGTAGGCTAATTTCAATAATAACACGCTTTTATTTTTGATACATGGTGATGAAAACCAACATTAAAAAGTAGTGTTCAGAATAAATTGAAATCAATAATAAATAGGGTTAGAAAAAGTAATATATACATTTGTAGTAGGGTCAAATACTTTTCTTAACATCTGACATCAGAGTTCCTCCACAGGGAGGAAATGAGTTTTTGTTTAGAGAAATATCCTGGTAATAATTAAGACACTACACTGGGCTACACAAGGGTAAAGAAGAGATAAAGGGGGAAGGCAGGATCCCTCTGAACAAGAGATGGAGGGGATTGATTGACTACTTTTTGTTTGTTTGCTTGTTTTCTTTCTTTCTTTATATCTCTCCTCCTCTCTGGAGTTGCCAGAGGGATAGGAGATTTTTTTTTTCTCTAAATAAGAGGTGTCTAACACTCCATTTCAGATTATTTGCCTTTCTGGAATGCAATCTGTTCTGTATGTTCCTAAACGCCCAGTCCAGTAATAACACAATGGGCTATGGATCCATTTTATGAAGGTCTTAAGAAATCAGATGACAGCAGATAAAACCTCAGTTAAAATATAATTTAATGACCTTGTTATTGTAAGGCTATTCATTTACTTTTCCATTAATCTTTATACACTTTAAATTTAACTATCATTATTTTACTATTATCTCCATAGCATGAAATATCAAGCCTATCTCAAAGAGAAACAAAATAGAGATGAAGACCTGGGAGGCTAGTTCATGAAAGAAATAGAGCCTCACTATGTGGCATGGTATTAAGAAGTTCACCATAGGCTGAATTATGAACCTTCACTTTGTCGGGACACCCAGAGGTAAGGATGCTTAGGGGATGAGTTTGATATGCATAAATAAGAATACCAGATCTTTATTCATAACCATAAAAATCTCCTGTCAAAATAAACATAGCTTTCATCTTCTTTCCTGAATTTGAACTCCTGGGAGTTCGAATAAAAAATCAGAGGGTAGCTTAAGACCCATGAGAGTAGGATGAAGGAATGAGATGCTTCAAGCTGGAAGCATGGCTTGATGAGCCACTCCTTCCCATGACACTTTTTTAACTCTGGAGATTCAAGTACACATTCTGCTTGATTTAGGATGGGGTTGGAGAAAAACTGACAAATTCTTACTCCTTGTTGACCATTCTCTGCAGATGAAGTGCAACCCAGTTGCACTTACTTCAGTTTCTATTGTGATCATCATATGCTGCTCTGCTTCTCCAGGTCTCCTTACAAATTTCCTAGGATGCTTACTCAAGTTTGCATGGACAATCCTGCAAGTTATCAGAGAGTGGATGACAATTTTTCATGGATGTAAGTAGTTTAAATGTAAGAGGTGAGTTATGTGCTCTGATTACTACGTCATTTGCTGAGAAAGGAGTGCATTCATGTCAACCAAGGTACCAATTACAGCATACTGTCACCTATGAGTTTAATTCTGAGGCTTTTAAAACAAATTAAAATAGGTGGAGGTATTATTCCTCTAGAAGAAGACTCACAATTGGCATATAAACTCTTCATGAATTTTGACCATATTAACGTTAGCTCGACTGTTTACCACTCTTTTAGAAGCAAAAGAACAATAGGCCAAAAAATATAGTTATCCCCTTTTCCAATACTCCTTCAAATCTTTAAATCATGTTGAGGAAAAAGTCTCTGTGTAAACCTTTAACATCTGTCTAGCACTGGCTAATATCCTTTTTCATTATGCAATTAAACTATATTATGTCATGTCCATAGGACCCATGCAATCACACATGGACACCCTATCACACTTTGAAACAGCTTGTAGTCAATTGAATTGTTGCCCCCAACTCTTTACCCCACTTATGTCTTCAGTCTTTGTGGTTCCTCCTGCTGAAAGTAGGGTATACCTCCCCACACTCTGACCTTGAATTTGGCCTTGAGATTTGCTGTGCCCATTGGGATGACAGCAGATGTAGTGCAAACAGAGGCTGTGACTGCACTTATGTCATTGTGCGTGTCTCTTGAACTTCTGCCATTGCCATGAAAAAGAGATGCTTCTGGCTTGAGGTGACAGAGTAAGTACAGACTGGGAGGAGCAGACCAGAACACAACTCATAGTGAGGAACCAAGCCCAGCTGGATGTGCAGTTTGAGGTGGAGTCATTAAGGCAAGCCCAGCCTAGATTAGCCAACTCCAGTCACAGGAGTGAGAATAAATAGTTGGAGTTTTAAGTATCTGATGTTTAGGAAGGTGTTATGCAATAAGAGCTGATTGATACATTGGCTAAGATCAAAGTAATTATCTCGATTGTGAGCTCCCAATCACCCACTACAAGGGGTATATTTTTATGTTACTTAAATCACATCTCGTTAAAGAGAGAGTATCCACTCTGCTCACTCAAGAGGCTGCACCTGCTCTTTTTTTCTTTGATCATTTCATCTAATGCTCTCGGTTGTTCAATTCTTTCCTAAAGTTTCCATTTCTTTTTTGCTCTCCTCCTATTTTTCCCTCTGCAAAGTGAGACTAGTGTGAATCTTCCCAGAACTCTTGGCCACATTTATTGGAAAGTCACAACTGCTTAATCTTGGTGCAGACTGCAGTGGAGGGTGATTTCTTTAATTTAGTCCCAGGGTTTATTGCTGATCTAAATTACCAAAACATCACACTCATGATTTATGATGCAGAGAGATTGACCAGCTGATTTATTCTCTGTTCCTCACTGCAGCCTGTGAGTTATATCTTACAGGGACACAGCCAAGACTTCTGGAGACAAGGACACCTGTGGAGCTGTCATCATAAGCACCACTGTGATTAAACTTTAGCTCATATGGAAGCGACATGCACTGCTTTTGCCCTACTTCTGTTTTCTGCTGTTGATGGGTGACAGTCTGACAAGGAAGAAAAGGGCCCATTCCTATTAGCATTAAGAGGAGAGAAAATACTACTTGTTTTGTTCTGTTCTTATATGTATGCATGCTCTGGACAAGATATACCTTTGCTTAGCAAAGTTTGAAATTGGGAACTATCAAATCAAATAAAGACCATAGTCATGTTTTGTTCAGCCCATACAAGCCCCAACAGGGCTTTTTTAGTCTGTTTTTTAAAGTTTTTAATTGTTTTAAGTTTTGAATTAGTGGCCAGCACTTTCATATACAAATTCAAATTTCTTGAAGAATAGAAAGATTCAACAAAGCTGAGGTCTCATTCATCCACTCCCCCATTCATCCAGCAGCCACTGACTGATTCGAGAAGCAGTGTCCCTTTTAATAAGGAACATGATCTCACCAGTTTACCTTTCCTTTGGGAAGTTAAATGACTAATTTGTCTTATACTCAGCTGACTTCTCTACCTTTACCTTTTTTTTTCTATAACCCCTTTAAAGTATTCATATTTATTCACCACATATTAAGGGCAAAAATAATATCAATAAATTACTTTTGATCATGTAAACATTTGAGGACTTTAACGTTATTGCTATGTGTAAGAACTAGCCAAGAGAGACAACAAGAAACAAGAGTAGAATGAATATTTTTATGTACTACCCATTTAGTCTTCTTAAATAGTGCCATTATTTATGGAGTGTCTACTATGTGCCAGACACAATGGTAACCACCAACGATACAAAGGGAAACAAGACCAAATCCTAGCCCTTCTGAAACTCAGAGTCTGTTATGATGGCGCTAATGTTTTGCTATGGCTACAAATGAATTTGGGAGCTAAAGATCCATTTTTCCAGAACCAGTTCCCAGAGTTGCTGATACAGTGGATCTTAGGTAGAGTCCAGAAATATGCATTTTAATAACAGTAATTTTGACACATGGTGCAGAGACCACACTCTGAAAAATAAATAACATGAGGAAGACACCCCCCCCCCGCCAAAAAAAACCCAGAATTATGTTTTGGAGAACAGGCCCCTTATACAGACTTCCCTTGCTACGTAAGTGTCCTAGGAACCCGTTGGCATTAATGTGTCAGGTAGTGTTATTGTAAGAGGCTTCGCAGTCGGCTTCCATGAATTTTTTTTTTGGAGATTCTTTCAATGCGTTTGCCCATTTCATGGTGGGTGACTTATGCTGAGTGTTTAGCAGTTTTTGACCAAAAATGGCATGACCCTCATGCCCTACCCTTCCTATTCACATGATTTAGCCAAGTGACTTTTTGTTTGTTTGTTTCCCTAGATGAAAGAAGTCCTCAAAGGGGAACATTTTACAGATGTGGAAGAGGTGAAACCAAAAACGGCGGAAGCACTGAAAGACATCAAAACTGATGAGTTCAAAAACTATTTGGAACAGTGGAAAAAGTGTCTTGATAGATGTACTGTATCAAACGAAGAGTACTTAGAAGGTGACTGAAGTTTAAACATGCAAAAATAAATACACAGTTTTTTAATAAATAAATTCTGGGTTTTTGGGAGGGGGGTCCCTCATTATCAATATGCAATTTCATTGCAGAGTGAAGTGGGATCTGAAATATAAACAAAATTAGATGAGACTTTGGGTTAGTTTCAGAGTAGTCTAATAGTAGGAGGTTAAGACATCTAACTTCAATGTGGGTAAAGAGTGGAGGTTAGCCAGATGAGAGTATCAAGTAGTCAACTCAAGGGATTAAGACCTTAATAGTGCACTATATTCACAACAATGGCTAAAACAGTCATGAGCTATTGCCTATATTAAGTATTATACTATTTCATCTTTACAACTTTGCTTTGATGCAAGTGATATCACTTCTTAATTGGACAGAGGAGAAACCTGAGGTTTAGGATTTATGCCAGAAATTTCAACCTTGCATTCCAGGGCAGAAAGTTCTTGAGTGTGGGAGTTGTCCAGTGCACTGTAGAATGCTTAGGAGCATCCTCAGTGCTATAGTTTGGATATGGATTGTTTGTACCCACAAAAGCTCATATTGAAATTTGATCCCCAGTATGACAGTGTTTGGAGGCAGGGCCTTGGTAGAAGGTATTTGGGAGATGGGAGCAGATCCTTCATGAATGACTTGGTGCTGTCCTCCAGTAGTGAGTGAGCTTTTGCTCTGGGGAGACTGGATTAGTTATTGTGGAGAGCAGGTTATTAAAAGCCAGGAAACCCCTTAGGTTTTTCCTTCTTTGTATATGTCTCCTTCCCCTTTGACCTCTGCCATGTTTTGACACAGCACAAAAGCCCTTACCAGAAGCCAAGCAGATGGTGCCCCCATGCTTCTTGTACAGCCTACTTAGCCATAAGCCAAATAAACTTTTTCTTTTTTCTTTTTTTTTACAAATTACTCTGCCTCACGTATTCTGTTATAGCAACACAGAATGGTCTAAGACACTTGGTCTCTATCCACAAGATTTGAGCAGTACCTCATCCCCTAATGTTACAGACAAAAATATCCCCAAACATTGTCAGATGTCCCCTGAAAGGCAAAATCATTCCTGGTTGAGAACCATTGGTTTAAACCCTTGTAAACAGGATGGTCTCACAAGTAGTAAGAGGCCAGTTGGAATTTGGTGTCATTCTATTAACTGCATAGCTCAAACTGTGAAACATCTGCCAAGACAATTAGTTCAAAATGGATGAAGATGATCAGATCAAAACTTTGTTTCACAAAAAGAGATTGCTCTTTTGTAAAAGCCTTAGTACAAAGTGAGAGAAAGAGAGAGAGAGAGAGAGAGAGAGAGAGAGAGAGAGAGAGAGAAAGCTAAAGGCACTTAATGAAAAGAATAGAATTCAATTAAACATGGCATTCATGGGTCTGAATGTATGACTTGTGTTGCTCATAAGTTCTAGAGTTGGAGGGAAAAAAGTCCCACACATGCAACCACAGTTCATGCCTGGGGGTCCTCCAATTTTATCCGGTGATGCCTTAAAGTAAATGTGACATTATACACATTTTAGCATCTATTTTCCCAGCAGGAAGTATAAGATAAAGAGGCTCAATCAGTATGTTAAAATAAGATCTGATGCTGGGGAGGGAGAAAAGCTTTCAGATCATAAGAAATATCATCTCGAGGAAATTAGAAGCCTGAAATACGGCATATGATTACTGACACCAAAGTCCTGTTGTTGTGCTTTTGAAGGACTTTTAAAGATGCTTTCTATTTGCTAAATAAATCTGCAGAACTATACTGCTTTCCAGGTGTCAGTGTGCTTCAGTGGGAAAATTTGTGTGCATGGATATCATCACCAAACTTTCTCAACGGAAGATTTACTGGAGAAAAATGAGTTGCTTAAATTAACACATGTCAAAATGAAAACAGTCTTGATGATTATTTTTTCAAGCTTCTGTTTCCATCTATTCTTTCCAAGTAAATAGATGAACAAACTTGTAGCACATGAATATGAAATTAATCAATCAATAAGCACATCACACTAATAGTTTGCCTTCCTTCATTCCCTCCTTCCTTCCTCTGTTCCTTCCTTTCTCTCAGTTTTCCTTTACTCCTTTCTTCCCTGCCTACCTGTCTTTCTTCCTCCCTCCCTCTTTCCCTCTCTTTCTTCTTCTCTTTCTGCCTTTTATCTTTCTTGTGTTCTTTCTCTCTTCCCATTAGACCTTTATTCCTTCAATTATTCACTTATTCAGTCACTCACTTAATACATATTTGCTAAATGCTCACTAATATGCCACTTTATTATATTATTTCTGGAAATACAATGATGACCAAAACTAAATGCAGATCCTTCCTTCATAAAACTTTCAGTCTAAAGGAGGTGGTAACCATAAATCAAAATGTCACTCAAGCAAAGTAAAACTTCATTTCTGAGTAGAGCTATAGCAGATTGGTAACAATTTCAAGACATATAATAGAGGACTTTTATCTTATCAGGCAGTCAAGGAAGGCCTTCTAGAGATAATGTCTGAGGATAAGTAGAAGAGAACAAGGAGAGAAACAGGAAAGCATTCTAGGTGGTCAAGACAACATAAGAAGAAACAAAAATCCTCTGGTGGATGAGGCATGGTCTATTTGAAGAACTAAAAGTATGTAGTTCTGTGTAGAGCACAGAGCAAAGACACAGTGCAGTGGGTGGAAGAAGACTTCACCCAGCTTCTGGCTTAGAACATATACAGATTTTTGTCCTAATCCTAATAGTAACAGTCAACAAAAAACTTTTGCTATCTTGCAAGTTTTTGATTTGTGTCTATGGAAGGCAGGCATGCACATAGGCAATAAATGATATGATGTTAAGATTTGATCTTTAAAATAACTAGAAATAACCAGGGTATCATACACCTACAAATCAAGACCTGAACATTCCATGTTGAATGGTTGTATTTTAAAATTGATTTCTAAGATCATGCAAAGTGGGAAACAAAGATAGTATTGCCGTCCAATGAATATTATATCTCACTATACTTGGTCCTCTCCAAAACTATTAGGCATGATTTTATATATTTATCTGTGATCAATTTTGGATTTAATACTTAAAAGTTAAAATTTTAAAACAACTCTTTTACTTTATGTCTTAAGAAGACATTTAAGTTTGCTTGAGTGAGTCTTGGATCATCTTTTTTAGTCTCTTCCATCTATGAGAATCAGTAAGATCTTAATGAAATTGTTGTGGGCCCTTTGGTGATGTGCTTCCCTGAGAAACCCTGAACTGCATCATATCACTGGGATCTCTTTAGCAAAAACCACCTTTGTGAGCACATAGACTGCTGGTTTAGAAAATGTAGAGGAGGTTAGCCACACTGACAAACCAGTGAAATTTGTCTTCAGGGCTCCTGGGTAGGAAATCCTAACTCCAATTTTCAAACAGTTGAGAATTACGTTTTTTTGTTTACCTAAGCTATAGTGGGGGCTGTTGAGAAGGTATGTTAGGGTTTGTCAAGCAGAACTCCTGCAGAGCTGAGCCTTGCAAAGCACACACCATCTGGAAAAGAAAGTTTCTTTTGAAAGCAGAAAATGTAAATAAGTCTATGGGGGTGGGGGGGAGGCAGTGTATTGGGTAGTCACGGCCAGCCGTGATCAAGGAGGTTGATACAGGGAGATGCTTGATCCAACAACCACTGGTCTGTCTATGAGTCATCAGTACAATTCTTCATTGTTTTGATCCTCCGGGCCACCCTCACTTCTCTCCTACCCCCAATCACAGATCTCTGAAAAGAAGCCTCTGAACTGGACCACACATAAAGAGATGCCCAAAACAATAAGGCCCACTAGACAGATGCTTCCTTTCTTACCCAGTGGGTGATTCCAGCCCACAGTGAGCAATCTATGGTTTCAACAAGGAGAAAGACTGACAAGAACCAAGCACATACAAGGAAAGCAGTAACACGCTTCAAGACATATGTGAAAACATCTAACAGGTTTCCCCCAACACCTCATAAGCATAATCACACAGCAAGCTTGGTGCTTCCATGATGAATTGAGAATGGCCAGACACTGATCAGGTTTTACAGGATTTGGTGAATTTCACCGAATTAAATGGAAACACTCAAGTAAAAAAGAATAATTTTGTCTACACTTTATTTTTAAAAGAAACATCAAACATTATTTTACATTTATTTTAAATTATTAGTAAATCATTATTATTTAATCATTAATCTCAAGACAACAAGGTCTGCTTTTAGCTCCTTTTGATAAGATTAAGAAAAATCTAGTGATTGCACTTGATCTACTTAAGATCACAAAACTAATTATTAGAACTTTGTTAAATAGAACTTGAGTTTCAGTCTAAGGTGCTGTCTATTACAAAAACATATTTTTCTGCAACTCATTTAAACATTAAGCACAATATAAATTTTCATATACATATATATTTTTGCCATTAGAGTTTAAGCATATTGTTTTAAAGAGAAAGAAAAATGTGTTCCCCTTTCTCTCTCTCTCACTCTCTCTCTATTTTTTTTTTTTTTTTTTTTGGTAAAGGATGTCCCCAAACTATTCAGTTTGAAATGGTACCGATTTAAGAAAATACAGTTTCATGAAAACAAGCCACAGGTGCTTGGAACTGCTTTCATTCACCTCCCCAGCAACAGGTACCTGAATTCATTTTCTCTCTGCGCCATCTTTTCGGTAGTTAGCCACATGCCCTAATGCTTGTGAAAGAATAGAAAGGAAGAGAAACAAAGGCATCAAAAGAATCAGAATTAATAATAAATATTGTTGTGGCTTAAGAAATCCCATTTGACAGGGTATTGGGAGGTCATCTAATATGGGAAGGATGCACTTATTTACTGACTGTCAGTTTTTACTCAGCCCTAGATAATTTTTTAACTTTTCATATAGCCATTCAGATGTATTAATTCACTTATTCTTTCTGCTTCTTCCTTTTCTTTCCTTTTTCCCTTCTTACTTGCCAGCAGTTTTTCTTTCCTTTTTTCCCTTTCTTCCTTTTGTTTCCAGCATAGAAACTAAGCAATTAAAGAGGCCAAGTTTTAAAAATCAAATCGGAAAAATCTTTATTTTTATCATATGATATATTTACTTTAATTTAAATAAGTTATTCCTTCTGTTTTCTAAAACCTTTATAGTCCTCTTCTTACTTTTGCCAAAACTTGGTAGCAAGATCCATTCTCAGGGGCAAGGCTGGAACCATTATGCTGAATTATTTTATTTATTTATGCTTTATAATTCCTTGTGAAGATAAGTTAGCCATTTAGGAGAAACTGCATGCTTTAGGACTGTGTTGCATTTAACCTAAAGCCAGGCACAGAAGACTCCCTCCATCTCCGTCTAGCTTTCACACAGAGTCTTGGCTGTAGACTTCTAGGCAGCTGATTTTCATTTACACTAAACTTTTCCTTATTGGACTCATATAAAAGGGGCCTGCAGCGCCGGTTCTGGGACTTGGCACAAACGATTCTAATTGTTCCCTTATCCAATATCCAGAGATAGGGCTCAGCCATTAGGCCCTGGAAAAGCAATCTACAAACACCAGCTTGATGGACAAGGTCCGTAATAAGATACAGCTCTCCTCTGGATGTCATACTTGAGAGATGCAAAACCGATAGCCATCCCTATTCCTGTTCTCACACATTTTATAGCTGGTACATGTTTATATTTCCTGCTTAAAGAGTGCAGAGCATAGCTGAAGGAATTCAAGCCTCTGGAATTCATACAGACTGACTCTTTTATGCATTACTTCAGAACCTGGTTAGTTCTGATATCTAAAGTAGAAGCACTCTGCTTCTGGCAGGCTACTGAGTTAAAATAAGGAAATCAGATCACAATAGCATGCCTCAATACTGCAGCCCCAGCGCTAGGATGCATTCAGACTTTTTATTCCCCTCCCAATCCCCCCTCAAAACAAACAAACAAAACACCCTGCATTAGAAAGACTGGTATATATAAAATAAACCCAATAGTAGAATTAAACCAACCACAGCATTACTAGGTCATTAGAGAAATTTCTTTCAAAACAGAGATGATGCCTGTAAAAGTAACTTCGTAACATTCCAGGTTGTCACTAAATGATGGGAAAGATTTAATCCTTAACAAAGAGGAGCAACAACACAGCAGAAATCAGAGATGAAAACATGAACTACTTTTTCTTTCTTTGAGCTGCATGTCCTGTTTTATTTATACAAGATATACGCCATATTCAGGAGCAAGCCTTCCAGACCCCAGCTACTTACTTTTGGCAAATAAAAGTGCCTGTGACTGTGTGTGTGTTGGGAGGATGCAGTTCCCAAAAAGTTTCCAGTACACGTTTTCCTTGACAGATTAAAAAATAATAGAAAATCGTGACATTAAAAAATGCACCATTCTAAGAAACGATGTGACTTTTCCTATATATATATATATATTTTTTTCTTTTGTAGTAGGTGGTGTAATTTTACACAACTTTTAAAAAGTGCAAGGTAGGCTGTGAATTACTTCTTTCAAATCTTTATGTCAAGGGAGCAACTTTTCAAAAGTTATTCTGAAGCCCAGGATTTCAGCTCCCCACACCTAAACCCCGAACTGCTTGTGAAAATTCAGCTTTTCAAACAAAGCATAGCTCTATTACTTCCAGCTGTCTCTATCTTGCCAAATGTCCTGACATACTCATATTCAATCTGTAAATCAAGAGGGAAAGGGAGGAGAATGCAAAACAAGTGGGGCTCTTAAAAATTCCTAAACATCTATATTTTTTAAATGTATGTGTGTGTGTACATTTCAAGTTCATTGTTTATAATGATCAGGATTGTCCTTTTTCACATCTAAGTATTAAATTATCATCCATTCTCCTTGGTAATATGTTTTACATACACACACAGAACATATACCCAACACATACAGGCACAGACTGCTTGAAGACATGTATCCTTCAAGTGACTTCTTTTTGTCTGACCTCATGTCATTTTTACTGACTGCTACCTGAGTCTATCAGCAAGACTTAGTACAGTTCATATGGGAATATGGTGACTCAAATCTTTTAGGCAGCCTCCACCTTTTCATTCCAGCTGGAAAATCACCATATTCTGGTATCTACAGAGAAGCTTTCAAATTTAGACACTTGATTTGGAGAAGCATGGGCCCATCTCACAAGGGAAAAGTAAGGGCTGCTTGGCATTTTCCCTTCTGTGGCAGGTTATTTAGGCTACAGGGGCACTAACTGGTACCCTCCCACACTACGACATTTGTGAACTGCTTCCAAAGGGCAAGGGACAGATGTGTAGCTGCCTTTTCTGCCCTGTGTGACATCAAATGCCAAAGGGATCATCTTCATTCTGACCCTGACAACTCTGGGCCAGTTTAGATGATAGATTTAACCATGTCCTCACCCCATCATTTTCAAGAAGGGTACCTTAAGTTTTTTCAAACGTGGCAAGGGCAAAATCACTTAAAGTGGAGGGATGCTTGGGGAAGGGGGAGAAATACTTACTTTGGCTTGTAATTCTGTGCATAGAATCCAATCTTTCATGTCTTCTGGGCCTTATGCCCACTAGACCAGCATTTTCCCAAAGGTTATGCAGAGTAATTGATAGTGGCACATTTTACACACTGAGAGAAGCTCATGGCGTCCACTTATCTACTTCATTCCCAAAGAGGGGGCCACATTGAGGGTGGGACTTTTAGAAGAAATAAATAGCGTTATAAGTGAAACTTATCTGATAATCTCTCTGCCCTTGACTTTTCCAGTTATTTCTTGCTGCTTTCTCTGAACTTCTTCTGTGTGGTGTGTACTTTTATAACTTCTATGGATCTAGCCTTCTCTCCTTGACAGCTGGCCGCATAAGGTGGGGACAGGGCAACCTGCTATCTGGGAGGGTTCTCACCCCATCAACTATGGAAAGTACAATGTCCCCAGAGAATGAGGCCTGGAATGGGATACTTACCCCACTCTGCCTAGTCTGAGGAAAATAGATCTTGTCCCCTTTTCCAAGTCTTGCTGCTTGCTTCCTCCTCTTACATTAGAGTAAAAAAAAAATCAAGAGAACCAGAAAAGAGCTGGCCTTCATTCCAACCTCTAAACCTCAGATACTAGAGGAATGCTGTGGGTCTCAAGGGTTTACCAGTTCTCCACAGTGATTACAGGCTGGAGATTTGTAGGCAATGACGAAAGAGGATGAATTCTTCTGCATGTTCCTGAGTTTATGTTCCAACAACCCAGTGCTCTGGTAGGTGTTGAGAAACAGTTCAAGGAGGCAGAATCATCTTGCAGTCATTGCAGAGAACTGACCAACAAACAGCCACAGGCCACTACAGGAGAGAATGCTGGTGTCCTGTCACTGCTGAAGCTCCATGTGGCAGCATAGTGTGGGTTTAGATTGATTTATGGAGATAATAAAACAGTTTTATGCCTGAGCCAACCAGATGATGGGATGGTGGAATCCAGTAAAGGTGATTAACCTAACTGAATCTAATTGCTGCACATTCAGACTGAGTGATGGATTCCCCATTGATCCTGCACACAGACAAAATATTCATCTACTGCACAACAACTGGTGCTGCCTGGATCTGTAGATACAGCATGTTTGACTTTAGTTACATTTCTATATGTGTGTGTGTGTGTGTGTGTGTGTGTGTGTGTGTGTGTGTATATATATATTATATCATATCAGATATATATTTCTCTTCATCCCTGACAAGATAAATCATGTTTCTCACCTTTGTATCACCCAAAGTATCACAAATAGAATAAGTAACAAAAATTATTTATTAAATAAAAGTCATAACAATTTATCCACACAAAGAGAGTGCTGATCTTTTTTTTGCCATACATACCCAAACAGATGGTAATTACTTCTAGAAGTTTCACTTTAGGCATAGGAGATAGAACTCCAATAGTTTAGGATTAAATCAGTGTGTAGGGCCTGGACCAGAAACTAGAAAATAATACTTTTTCTACTTTTGTCTTTTCCAGTACATTATCTTTTAGGTCTTTCCAACCTGAATGATTCTCTTTCCCAACGTTATACCAAAAGAGATGATGCAATTGTCAGACCAATTATAATGAGAGTAATTATGGCAGTGATACAAGTTGTAGCTTTAGTATTACAAAAGTAACTGACATTTCTTTGCACTTTTCCATGCATTTTACTCCTGTTAACATATTTAATCCCATAACAGCCCTTGTAGTAGAAGGTAGTACTTGTATGCACCATTATACTCATTTTATGAATGAGAATACTGGGGCAGATGGGGAGTAGGTAAATCATTCAAGGTAACTAAGTAAGATGAGTTGGGAAACTACAAAACTCAAAGTCAATAAAAAAGAACCTTGGCATTCAAACATTCAGCATTTATGGGTTCCCATCCTGATTACCAACCTGAAAGACCGTGATGTAGTAAGGAATAGCACTGCAGAGGCCCAGATGTGAACAGTGCTCACTGTGAAGCTGACAAAGAAATAAGTAACCCAGATAGTTAGTGAACCTAGTCACCTACCCAGCAGTCACTTCTCAGCATGCCTTCTTCATTCTCTTTTTGATCTTTTCTATGACACGACTGTGGCAAAATGAACTTTCCATTCTCTTATGAAAATAAAAGACCACTAAATAAAAGAGAAAATCTTAATGAAAGATAGTTAACTTGCGCTGTTCACATTTGCAAGTAAAACAGATGTCTCTCATTGAAAATATAAACTAAGAAAAACCAGAATTAACAGTAATGTTTCCAAACTCTTAAATCTGGGATTTATTATAGTTAATAAGAATTATCCTTGTGACTATAAAGAGTTTACTAAACAACAGCAGCCTCATTAAGAAAAAGGCTTTTGATCATGGAGCATATAATCAAGAGAAGCAGGTCAGAACTTATTTCTGATGCTGCTCTCTAGAAATCAGAGCAACAGGTTGCTTATGAAATGCTGTGAGAAAGGTTTGTGGCCAGTTGAGCAGGGACCTGCCTTGGCCACGCAATGAATCTATCTCCAAGTATCCCACTGATTTCCATGGGGCTGCCATTTCCCCCATTACAACCTCTGGTTTATGTTAAGGTTCTGTTTCTAGAAGGTTCCCACTAAATTGCAAAGTAATTTATGGAAAGATAATCAAGCAACCGAGTACCAAGGAAGCCATTCTGATAACTATTCATCAGATTATGTCATGAAGTGTCCCAGCAAAAATGGAAATAGTAGAGATTAGGATGAGACCAATCATTGCAGGGCATGAGTTATGTGGGGGAGGGCACATGTCCAGGAAGAAGCTTGGGTGGAGATCCCTGGAAGGAGCCTCAGGACTGTAGGTGTTGAAAGAGTAGAAGAAATTGATGGAAAGGATGATTGATGCGAAAGTGGAGCCACTGATGGGTCATTTCCCAAGTGCCACTTCTTTGCATCATATTGACTTTGTTAAACTTTGTATGTGATGCAGGTAAGACCAACAGATACATCTAAGAGCCTGAATTCAAAAGCACAAAACCACAAAGCTGAATTTAATGAAACAAACTTTTGCTAAAGACCCTGGTATTTTGTATAAACCTGATAGCTCTCCTAGTGGAAGTTCTGGGTCACAGAGCACACGTTGGCTAGCATCTGCTCTCATTCCCAATTAATTATAGATGTTGAGTCTATAAGATCCTTTGTTAGAAATAACTAAATAATAAATGTCTATAAAGCAGTTTGCATGCTGAGCCTAATAAGAGCAAACTCTACAGAAATCCAATTTAAGCACTTATTGCTTTTTTGAGCCAGAATTAAATTGGATTTGTGTTTCTGAACTCTTTGGCACAAGGATCACCCATCACATGGGTAGATTTGGCATGGTGACTGCCTTTGGGGCCAGCTGTGCAGAAATGTTGTTTGCCTCAGAAGTTAGTATTTTCCAAACATGGCCCTAGGAACAAACCATGGGGTCAACCATTTTCAAGTTTCCAAAGGGTGTCATGAAATTCTCAAAACTATGTTTCAAGCAAAAGTAACTTTCATTTACTGCAATTTCAAAGAGTAATAACCAGAGCCCTCTAAGAGAAGAAAGAGGGCATTTCAAAAGCAAATATGTAGAAAGGCTGGGATGTCCAGTTCTATGAGGATAGGATGATTGTTGTCAGGTGTGCCCATGATACCACATGGTCAATAGAATAGAGCTTTGGAAGACAGAGATATGGAATGAGTTCAAAAGGCCCTTGGATTTCATACATTGCATTCTCTATTTCCCCTAGTTTAGCATCTTTTCCATGCTAGATTACATTTTAATTCACTAAATAACAAACAAAAGTTCCTTGTACTATCAAACATCAGTGTTGCCTATGGACCAGCAGTATCATGAACTTAACTGCTAAATGGTGTTTAAAAAGCAATGTGAAGCCGGGCTCGGTGGCTCAGCCTGTAATCCCGCGCTTTGGGAGGCTGAGGTGAGTGGATTGCCTGAGGCCGCAGGTTCGAGACCTGCCTGGGCAACTTGGCGAGACCTCAACTCTACAATAAATCAAAAATTAGCCGGGCTTGGTAGCGCGCGCCTGTAGTTCCAGCTACTTGGAAGGCTGAGGTGGAAGGATCGCTGGAGTCCAGCAGGTCGAGGCTGCGGTGGCTGGGAGTGTGCCACCGCACTCCAGTCTGGGCGACACAGTGAAACTCCAACTCAAAAAAAACCTCCCAAAAAACAAACAAACAAAAAATGTGAAATTTAAATTTGCCCTTATAAAAAGTGAGTGGGAAACAGAAAAAATGTGTGTACTTATTAGTTTCTACAACTGGTACAAAAGTGGTTATTTACAGGAGAGCCTAAAGCAAAAAAAAAATATATATTGCTCAAATCAGAAGCATGTTGGATTGACTGGTTGGCTGTGTGTATGTTTGCCGAGTGAAAGAATATGCTGTAATTAAAGAAGATGTCAAAAGTGTGAGAGAAATGACAAAGAGGTACTTGTAGAGAGAAAACAAAGAGATCAGTTTTTGAAAAACAGCACACAATTTTTTTTGAGACACAAAAGCAGAGGGCTACCCTGCTCCATACACCTGTTGATACAACCTGTTATACACTGCCCTTTATTGAGAGAAAAGGTAGCGTAGTGTTCAGTTTTCTCATGACCAATTTTTTTCAGGACAACTGATGGATTTCATTAAAGCTGGCATCACTGAACCCAGCCAGTTCTCCCACACATTCCCTGCTTAATTCCTTTGAACAAATCAGAGCAGTAAGCCTTTCCTCAGATCTAAATCCTGATCCTTTGTCTACTAATGGTCACATTAAGTAAGCAGAAATAATTAGAATTTAAGGGAAGGTATTGCTTTATAATGTTAGTTTTTGTTATCTAAAGTTAACAGTAAATTAGTATTATTAAGTAATCACGTGTATGTTTCCTAGTATTCAATGGGGAGGGGTAAGTCCATCATAAATAAGGATTATAAAGTATATATTTTATCATAATGTATACCAAAATTAAGGATTAAAAATATGTTTAACAACTTTGGAAAAAAGCCTGTTGTTCAAATTTTGTGTATATATCATCTTTAGATGCATTATGGAAAGCATTCCTGATAAAGGAATTGACAGTCTTAAATGGTTTTGAAGTAATATATACCTAGATATATTTCCAAATTTATAGAGGACATTGGAACTTCCTCCCCCAATATTTTTTCCACCCTTTCTCATTATGTAGCAACCACAAGACTTGTGGTTCCAGCCCCAGATCAAAAACTGGGTCCTAATTTGTCTCAACCAGAATAGTTCTGTCTTTTTTGACACAGAGATTGGTTAAGAAAGCCCTGGCCAAACTGATTGGTACATAGCATCCCCATATCTTCTGCAATTGGTTCAGAAATGCCCCAATCAAGGCAAAGCTTAAGGTTTTCATCGGGATTTTAGAAACAGATGTTTCTCTCCTTCAAGCTCTATAAAGCTTGAAACAACTGTGCCATTTTGACCCATGAGGAAAGTCAGTCTCTCAGAGCAGAGGCAGAAAGAAAAGGATAAAATGAGTGAGTTCTGCCATGAGTCACTATTCTAGAACTTGCATGGTCTTCATTGTGTCTGGTTTTGGAATGTTCTTGATATTTTAGACTTGCCAACATACTGCTCAGCTATACCTATGTAAACAAGTGCTATGTCCTTATAATTGTATATAAGCCAGTATGTGCAACAATGTAAAGATAATAATGCTATCTGATTTAGTAAAATTGCTTGAATACTAAAAAGAGAGAGGGAAGGGAAGGAGGGAGGGAGGGAGGGGAGAAAGACACGGAAGGAAAGAAAGAAAGAAAGAGATCCAATCCTAGACACAATCTTGAGTCTCTAAATCAAACTATTCCAAGGTTGACTTTCTGGACTGTCCTGTCACCCGAGTTAATATTAATAAATTTCCTCCATTACATAAGCCACTTTGATTGGGTTTCCCCTTTATAGACTATATAAAGAGTTCTAAAAGATAGTATGAGAGTAGATGAGTTTCTAATTCCTTTAGGACATCTTTTTTTCTCACCTCTCAGTAGAAAAAGCCTATTACTCTAATGAGTTCATCAAGGGATAACATTAAAAAAGCCACTCTTTCACCCATCCATCCATCCATCCATTCATTCACCATGTATCCATCTACTCCTTTACTTACTGAGCACACTTTATGTGACAGACAGTGTTGCATGAGAAAGAACAATGATCAGAAATGACAAAGTCCCTAATGTCATGCTATTATACAACAAAGAAATAAGTGATTTCAGAGTTTATCAGCTATTAATGCTATAGAGATAGTTAAGGTGGATTAGAGACTAGTGACAAATTAAATAGGATAGTCAGGAAAGTCTCACGGATAAGTTATTGCTACAGAGAAATAAATGAAGAGGCTAGCCAGGCAGAGATGAGAGAAAGCATTCCAGGAGAAGAGAAAGGAGGCCCAAGGCCCTGTGGAGTCTGTGTCAGGCATATTCACACAATAGCAAGAAGGCTTGTGGCCAGAACCTGTCTAGGGTGAGTCGGTGGTTGTTAAATACCATGTTAAATCCATCACAAGCCTAACTAATTCAGCCACTCAAAAACTACTTTTTGTTCCATGATTTACTCTTATTCCCACAACATTGGCTTATATCTTCAACATTAAGTTCGCTGGTGGCAACCTTCTCCACAATGCATTTTCCTCCCTGAATCTTACACTCTGCAATCCTCCTTCCCAGTGCTTAAAGAACAATCTGTAGACATAGGCACGCAACAAAAAGTCCCCAGTGAAAATTGTCTGCTGTTTCTCCAGTATTTATGGCAGTGACCTCCAAACTTAGATTGACCCTGACACGATCAGTAAAAGAACATTAGCATGTACCTCTCCACACAAAGTATTTTTCTGTGATACTGTATTTCTATGTTGTATCTAATTTAAAGATTTTTTAAAAATTGAAAGAAAAAAGTGTTAAATATAAATTTTGCTATTTTCCTCTTTCATCTCAGTGGGTCATTTTGTATATCCTAATGTGGAGATTACTGATTCCCTGACACGGCCATGCCCTCTTGGCCCATGCTAACTCTGTCACCTCCTCTCTTGTCTCATGCTTATGCTAGAAGAAAACCAGCCTGTCTGTAGCTTCCCATACTTATCATCTTTGTTTCTTGCCTCTGTGCCTTTGCTCAAGCTGTTTCTTCCACTTGTCACTTCTTCCCATTCTACTTAGATAATTTCTCCTTAACCTCTTGGAGTCTACTTAGCTGACAACTACTCCATAAACTATTCGGTGACACCCATACTCTTGGGCTGGGAAAGGATAACTTAAAGATTCCATAGCACTGCTGTCACTTCCCTTTTCCTAAATTCTCATCAGCTGCTCTGTATCTTGCTCCTGCTGGTCTGAGAGTTTTTTGAAGGCAGAGACCATGTCTATGTCATCTAGTATCATCAGTACCCAGGACAGCTTTTGGCAAAGAGTAGGCATTCACTGAATGTTTCAGGGGGGGTGGGATTAAAGGATAGATGAATGAATAAATGAATGAGTGAATGATACCCCAAAAGGAGATGCAATATGGTGAGGTGAAGGAGACACAGTATGGATTCTGGAGCTAGACTCCTGGATTGCAAATCTGGCTCCACTATATTCTTGTGGTATGATCTTGGCCAACAACTTTAACTTCCCCAGTTGCCTTATCTGTAAAATTGGGGTCATATATAATAATACATAGTTCACAGGATTGTCTTAAGGATTAAAGGAGCTAAAATATGAAGATTTTTCAGCACAAAGTGCCACCTTAATATATTTCAGCCATTTTCTATCAGTAAATGTAAAATCTCTCCCCTTGCTATTTATGATAGACAGAAATTCAGGCTGGGAGCTCATCAGAGGGTTTAGTTCTTGTTGTGACAAGGTGATATTGCAGGACCAGTGTGAGTCCTGGCAACAAGTTTTTAAAATGATAAGACTGTGTTTTTGTCATGAATTAATACATAATAATGGTGAATTCACCCTTGGCCTACCTCAAGGGTGTGCTGAAAGGAAGAAATGAATCATAACAGTACCCTACCAGCTCAGAAGAGTGAGGCAATCCAGTGTGAATCACAAAAGAAATCCCAAGGCAGCCCACAGAAGGGGAAAGATATCTGCCAACTGTACATCTGACAAAGGCCTAACATCTAGGATCTACAAGGAATTCAAATGTGCTGAAAAGAAAAAAAAAAAGCCCTATTAAAAATTGGCAAAAAATGTGAATAGATATTTCTCAAAAGAAGACATATGAGCAGCAAACAGATACATGGAAAAATGCTCAACCTCACTAATCATCAAAGAAATGCAAATCAAAACCACACTGGGATACCACCTAATTCCAGTCTAGATGGCCATCATCAATAACTCAAAAAAACAACAGATGCTGGAGAGGATGCTGGGGAAAGGGAACACTTTTACACTGTTGGTGGAAGTATAAACTAATACAAACTCTGTGGAAAACAGTTTGGCAATTCCTAAAAGATCAACCTTCCATATTACCCTGCAATCCTCCTTTTGGGAATATACCTAGGGGAACTCAAATTACTCTCTGAAAAAAGATACCTGCACATGCATGTTTATTACAGCATTGTTTACAATGGCAAAAACATGAAACCAACCAGGCTGCCCATCGAAAGAGGACTGGATAAAAAAATGTGGTACATATACACAATGGAATATTATGCAGCCATAAAGAAGAACAAAATTATGAGCTTCACAGCAACTTGGATGAACTTAGAGCCTATAATACTAAATGATCTATCACAGAAACAAAGAACTGAGTATCACATGTTCTCACTCATAAGTGGACCTTGAACAAGTATCATAATACAATAGAAAAAGATTGTCAGTAGTGGGGAAATTGCTGTGGTGGGGAGGGGGGCGGGATTGGCAGTAGTGGGATTCTGCTGGTGAGGGGGGCACACCTCATCAACAAGGGTACCTGCATAATGAACATTTGTATACTTATTATACCTCATATCTTTAACATAAATTTTAAAAAAAAGAAAGAAAAAGATACCTGAACATGCATGTTTATCACAGCATTATTCACAATAGCAAAAACATGGAACCAACTGTGCTGTCCATTAAAAGAGGACTGAATTTTAAAATGTGGCACATATACACAATGGAATTTTATGCATCTATAAAGAAGGACAAAATTATGCACTTCACAGTAACTTGGATGGACTTAGAGCCTGTAATACTCAGTGATCTATTACAGAAACAAAGAACCAAGTACCACATGTTCTCACTCATAAGCAGACCCTGAACAATTATCATAATACTATAAGAAAGGGATTGGCTTAGTGGGAAAGTGCCAGGGGAGAAAGCGGAGGGTATACCTCCTCAATAAGGGTACCTGATCTCAAGCCAGGTGAAGTGGGGACCAAAGAGAGATCCAAACTTTACCTACACGATGACCTTTTGTATACCTAGCCCTGAACTGTACTCCACATCTTTAAAATAAGGTTTAAAAATATTTAAAACAAAAAAGAAACCCCAAGGAAGAGGAGCAGGAGTGGTGGATCAGTAGGGTTACAAAAATGTTGATTGGAAGGGAATACCAGGAGTTCTTTTGATATTTGCATAATATCGATTTGTGAACAGCAAAGGATGCTTCTGAAAGCCATGTTTCCCAAGTCTAATCATATAGATCATGTGTCTGTGGTTCCAAAATTAACCTGCCTGCTAAGTTTCCTCTTAATCCAACAGGGTGTAACAAAGCAGGAGTAAGTGCAATGAATTAAATATATATAGATCTATGTTTCTTAGAAATAAAGGCCTTATCATGCATTCAGCCTGTCCTCAATACCATGTATTGTATGTTTACATGGTTCACCTTATTAGTTCCAACTTACCTATTATAACTAAGAGGATCTTCTTAACTTTTGAGAGACATTTTTTTAGGCAACTCATGAGAATTCTTCCTACCTATTTTACCCTGATAATAAAACATCTTTTAGAAGATAGTTTCCCTAATATTTTTCTTGCCTCTGCCAGATTTTGCTTTCTCTTTTGCTGTTTTCAATAACTCAGTGTGGAATGCTCCCATGCAAGATGAGGCAGGGAGATTTTCTGAGTTTTTAAGAGAAAACAGTTTTGCAGAGAAAACTCCTCAGTTCATTTCTTTGGAGTATCTTCAGTGTAGATCTCACCATCCCAGAGTCCCCGGAAACTCTCCGATAATTGGAGAAAAAATGACACAGCAGAATATATTACCATGACACAATGTGTAGGTAGTTACTGAAACACAGAAGCAATAGAAAAACTTTGTGTTCATCCCTACAGTGATTGAGAGACTTGAGACTCTGAAACTACAAGAGGACCCTCTAGACTCAGGGTCGTTGGCTGCAATTTCACACTAGTAGGAAGGAACTGTCCACTATTCTAGGGCAGCAGCTGCTCTGTGGTCCAGATAAAATGCACAAATGATCAAAGTCAAATCCTTGGTAAGCAATATCCACCCCAAGGACTCAACAGCCCCACTTACAGCCAGGAAGGGAATCTGGTATGATGTTCCCAGAAGAAATTCAGGATTCTCCCTGAATGTTGCATGCTGAATTCCCTCTTGTCAGCCCTACTCAGACATCCCATGATATAGAAATTGGGGTTGTGGCCAGACCAGCAGGCCTTTTGACCACCAGCCAACTATATTGGCTGTCAAGCCTCAGATATAGGAAACATGATAGCGAGAGCACAGTTTATGCAAAACAACAAAGTAAGACATACATTTCTCTCCGGCTCAAGGATAATCACTTGTCCTGAGTCACCAAGATGCACTTTAACATGGTGAGGACAGCATTAAAGCCAAGGTGGGTTCTGAATTGAAAGGGTTTTTATATATATATGTATATATGGATGAACTCTAGAGTCAAAGTCTGGGTTTACTTGGAAACATTACTTAACCTCTTTAAGCCTGATAGATTACCTGTCTTTCAGATGGGTTAAATAATAGTTTAAACTCCTTTGGTTGCGTGTGAGAACTGAATGAACTAATTCTTATAAAAATAAAACACTCAGTAGAGCGCATAGTGAATGAAAGCAAATTCTCAATAGAAATCATCATTATTGTCGTTAGCATTATTAAGACAAAGGAGTATTTATTAAGAAGAGGAAAGGAAGAAGATTACCGAGTGCAGCAGAGGAGGGATAGGACAAACACAGACTCTATACAGGTCTGTCTGACAATTACTAGGGACCTCTCTGGATTCTGAAAATATGAAAAAAAGAAAGAAAACTTCAACCCTCGCTTTACAGTCCTCCTAGGGTTCCTCTAGAGAGGGCTTATTCTCTATATACTATATTTCTGAGTGTTGGGAGGGAGGCTTAGATGCTTTTGGGGGGAATGTAATAACATAACATCTGGTTTTCCATCTCAGTTCTGTAGTCTATTTGCTGTGACTTTGGAAGAGTTACTTTCTCTGTGTGAGAGTCCATGGTGTTGCAGCATAGAGGGTTAGTTCCTTTTCTTCTTAGAAACAGACTCTCAATTTTGCTTCCCTAAGTTATATTTGCCAAATTATCTTATACGTAGGTATAGTATGTATCTAAATTCTGACCAATGAGACATATTGTGAAGGCTGTTATGTAACTTAAAAGGAGGGAAGCATTCTCTCTCTCTCTCTTTTTTATTTCTTCCTCCAACCTCTTGTCTAGAAACAGAAGTGGTGGCTGGATCCCTAGCAGCCATCTTGGACCAAGAAGATGGCAGAACAGATGACATTCAGAACCCCCATGTCAGTCCTGACATAATTTTGCGTGAGACAAACATAAACATCTACATTGTTTAAAGTCACTGCTATTTGAGATTTTTCTGTTACATGTAGCCAAATCTAAGCTCTAACAAGGCAAATATAATAATGGTACCTGTCCAATAAGATTTTTTTTTTTCAGTAATTTAACAAGCTAAGCCTGGCAAAGTGGTTAGCACATGGTTTGGTTTCATGAATTCATAACTACATTCATTCATTAAATATGTATCACATCTACTCTGTTTCAAACCTTCTCCTTGGCATTGATAACCCAATGGTGAATAAGATTACAAGGTTTAGATCATGAAAAAATCACATTCCAGGGTAGAGACCAATGTCAAATATGCAATGAAATAAGTCAATCTGACAGAGAATAATATCCCATAGAAGAAAATTAGATGGGGTTACGGTATAGAAAGGAGAGCAAAAGTAGGTACTTTACAGTGGTCAAAGAAGGTCTCTGAGAAAATGACATTTCAACTGACATCGGAATGACAGATACAGATTCTGAAGGAAGCACAATTCAGGTGGAGGAAGGGATAAGTCAGAGACCACTGAAGCAGGAATGTGATTCCCATGAGAGCCAAATAAGCCTTCCTTGCTGCAGCATGGGGAAAAAGGTCAAGGACAGGAGATAAGATTGATATGGACACAAGCCAGATTACAGAAGCTTTGAAAAATTGGTAGAAGAGATACCCGTAAATATACCTCAGGGGAATAGAAACTGTAAAATCCCAGTCGACCCCAAATGTACACTCCGTGCAATCAAGCACAGTCACAAAACTACACTTATTTCTAGCAATGTTGACAGCCTTCTTCTTCAGTTAAAGCAAAATGGTTAAATATCCCAATGAGATGTCTGATTGGCAGCCAAGTATTGTGAGTTTACATAGGCCTATGTGTGGTTATGCTCCAAGCTCCGGTTGCTGATGGGTCTGAGGCAGTGAGGTGGCATGCAAGTAATCCTGTCCCATGAGGCCAAACAGAATGTCCTGAGTGAGTATGCGTGTGAGGGGTGCGGTGCAATGTGGATAATATGTGCTTCAGAGAGGACAGTGGATGCTGAACAGATGACACCCACATACTCTCACACACACATACCAGTACACACACACATACACACACACATACACACACGCACACACACAAAGGGCAGGATGGAGATCCTTCAGAGCCCAGCAGTTGCTTCAGGGAGAAATGTTCTAGCAAAGAAAGGATTCTTTTTTGTTGTTGTTATTTTTGGTTTTTGCTTTTCATCTCTGACAGGTACACAGGCACACAATTCCCTACCCTCTTCCCTCTTTATTTTAGTCTAAGTGCGAATCAAAGAAAAAAGCAATTTAATGAAGCAATATTTTCTTTCCTGGAGGGGGAACTGGGCACAGACATGTCTTACTTGGGGAAATTGATACTGTACCATTAAGGACACTCACAGAAGGTAGAATCCACAAACCCCCTAATAGGCAAAGTTAAAGAAGAGTGAGAATGGGAAATGGTTGCTGGGATCGATTCCTGACCTGCTTGCTTTATGATGCTTGTAATTGTTTGTTCAAGGGTTCCTGTATGGATTGTTTTTCTGTGACGCTATCTATCCTTTCTGAAATAAACGAGGACAGAATGCTGAACTATTGCCACAGACCACTCCATTGTCCATGAATGAGCTACACTGCTCTCAAACTTCTATTATTTTGCGGTTTGCATGATCCACAGATATGGAATCTTTTGTAAGCGTGGGGAGCTTGCCTTTTTTTATGTTCTTGTTTCTCCTCTTCCACAAATACTGAGAAGACAGAAAAGAAAATAGGTTTTCCTAAGCCGTCTCAGGATTCTTAGGACTTTGTATGCCCAAAAGGCACTGTTTGTAGCAAGACCACCTTAAGGCCTCTTGGAAAAGTAGGAGACTTTGAAGTACCTATGTATTTTTTCATCCATTAGAGTGAATTCCACTGTCTCAAGGCTCACATTGATTTAAAAAAATTTTAAGGGGTATAGCAAAGGAAGGATACATGGAAGAAATTTTCATTTGGCAATGGCTGAGCCAATTTTTGGTTAGGAAACAAAAGAAATCTCTTTGGAAATACAATAACAGTCTCTTATAGATATTCTTTCCACTCTGACTGATTATTTACTTTCTCACTGGAATTGCCTCTAAAATATATGTGCCTCACTGGAAAAGGCAAAGAGTGAGAGAGGTTTGTCTGTCAAGTGAAAAGAAGGCCCTACCTAAATGCTCACTTTTTAAAATTTCTGTCTGTACATCTTCCCCATCAATAATGGAGCTCTGTTGCATTATAGATCAGATTCTATAGAAGGCAAAAAAAAACTTGTCTCTCTGGGTGATGATGAAAGACACACAATTCTAGAGAAGACCATGGAATCTCCAGAAATTCAGCAAGGCATACCCTCAGCAGAAGAATTGGTCTCCTGCCAAGTCTTCACATTCCTTCCATTAATCTATTCAATTTATGTCCATCAGACTTTGCTGCATCTGCTGTTTTAATGCCAATGCATTTCACTCTAGTCTGCCTCAAAATATCACCAAAGCCCAAAGAGCTTAGATGGAGGAGTGGAAGTCTGGGAGAGACAGGCGAAAGAAGGAAAGCATGAGAAAAAGGTGAGAGCGAGGCTATGGGAGGCATGGTGACCAGGGGCCTTGACTTGCAACTGAACATTTAGTAAAATGAAGAAGGGCCCTCTGTGAGTCCCCACAATCAGTAACTCCAAGCAATTCCTCTATTTTCAATCTACCGGCTCCAGCTGGGTTATTTCTTTGTAAAGGAATATGAATGTGTAAGGAAACAGCACAGCTAACACGGCATCATGCCCAAAGGCCTAAGCAAATGAGGGAAGTCTGGAATGTCACACTTAGTGAAACTTAAAGAATAACTTCCAGGAAATCCAGACAGAGGTGGGCTGTGGGGTGGCATTCTAAGCAACAGGGGAACTTTCTGTGCATCTCTGTGTGGCTGTTGGCCTGGCAGGACAGCTGAGCTGGAGGCTGTTTGTCTGTGGAACTCAGAGGCCTCCCGAAAAAGAACCAACCAGAGGGGAGAAAATGGTGAAGACCCCCAATCTTCATGGACAGAAAACAGGCCAGAGTTGGATGGGGGAGAACAACCTTGAGCAGGTAATGTCTGTCCTTCGGGATAATTTGCGGGCTCCTTGAACACAAGCTGAGGAAGGGGGAGGCCATTAGAAGGAGTGAAGGGACAATAGAACTACAACAGCCACTTGACTCTGTCCTCTGCATGGGCAGGGCTGCCTCACAGCTGTGGGATGGCAGGTGGAACAGCTGGAACAGAGGCAATGGAGAGCCAATGAGTAAACTACGGCAGCGGCACATGCCCCCAGGGCTGGAGACACCCAACATCCATCCTCCAGGAGCAGAGAGATCATCTAAGCACCATGCTTGGCCCCCTCTGGTCTCTCCCAACCCCGTCATCTCCTTCTGTACATGGGTTTCATGGTCTCTGTCTCCATCTCCATCTCTGCCTCTCACTATCTATCCATCTCTCTCCCTCTCCCTCCTCCTATCCTCCCTCCTTCTCCGTATCTCACTCACTATTTGTCTTTCATTGCATCTGTATCTACCTTATTCTAGCACACACTCTCTCTCTCTTTCTTCCTCACCACCTCTCTTTTACTCTTACTGTTTCTCTCTCTCCCTTCCTCTGTCTTCCTTACTGTTTCTCTCATCATTTTTCTCTTGCTTTCATCTCTCTCTCTCGCCCTTCCTCAGCATCCTTTAACCTCTCTCTCAGAGTCTCTCTCCTTTCCTCACCATATCACTTTTTCTCTTTCACCATCTTCCTGTTTCTCTGTTTCTTTCTTCCTTAGTTTTTCTCTTATTCTCTCAGAGTCTCTCTCTCCCCTGCCATCTCTTTCTTTCTCATATCTCTCTTGTTCTCTTTCTCTCCATTTCTCTCTCATACACACTTTCTTTCTTTCTCTCTCTCTCCTTCTCTATCACTTCTTCTCTCCCTCATCCCCACCCTCCACCCCATTCACTCACTTGAGACCTTACTGCATACACATGGCTGAGAGTCAAGGTGGGCATCATCCCCTGGGGCTTACTATCATGGAAGGGAGCACAGGCTGGAGCGACATCCCCAAACCTAGCTCTGGCTGGTCTGCGGTGAACAGAAACTCTATTCCCATGAAGACTCAGCTCTAAGCCTGGCTCTGCATGGGTGGTCACAGACAGCTTCTTCCCTAGCATCTTTGCAAAAGACTCCATCAAGGTCAGAGTTTTCCATCAAGGCCAGGCTCCACTGGATTGGGGGTTGGGGAGAGTAGGGAATTGGAACAACTGGGCAATCCAAGACATGGGTGACCTCAAATTTCAGACAAAAGATCCTGATGTACTTTCAATGAATTGTCTTCTCATGCATCCTCAGATTTTTCTAGGATTAAGTGATATGCATTGTGAGCAGTTCTGGTTATGAATTCTTCAATCTATCTCCAACCCGCCCTACAATTTCATTTTCTTCAGAAATATTTTCCTTGCATATAATTCAAATCCCTATCAGATTTGGTCTTTATTGTATTTTTCATTATTCGTTCAGCTTGGCATTAGCCCCTCTGCTGTGGGTGATCTTCTTTGAAGTGGAGCCTTCTTAGAAATGGCTGCTTTGTATCAATGTTCTTGCTGCCGTGCCCAGGATAAATCCATAATGTAGCCTGAGATAAGCCCCGAACCTGCACACTGATGTCTCTCTTAAATTCCAAATGTCTGTCACTGGTACCCTCCAGAAAGCATTTATCCTAGGCCTTTTAGGAAACAGAAATAACCCAGAATGCATCCAAACCACTGAAATAGTAGGCCAGCCATGCACTCACACTCCGTCAACCTGACTGTTTAAACCCGGTCTTGGATGGAGTCAAAAAATGTCCAAATAATCATCAAGATGTCCTTCTCACTGGCCTGTAATCCGTAATGCTCTTTATCAACTTTGAACCATGAAACATTAACCACCTGGCCTCTCTGACCCAATCAGCATTCTATTCTCTCTTGGATAATTATCATCTCTTAAGTAGAATTCTGATTTGATAATGCTCAGCTATCATATGCATTCAATAGCACTGGGCTATAGTGGTTATTGTTTGTAATCTGAATTTGTCAAAAGAGGAATCCAGGGAACTTAATTAAGTTCCCAGAGGCCACTCAGCAAGTCAATACCCAAGACAAAGAGGGGCCAGTACCCACGGTCCTGAGCCTGGCCGCCTCTCTCCACGATGATCACTGGCCTTGTCTAATGACCTGGAATTCTTTTCTGACATATTCAGAAACCGTGGCCTATGACTTTCACCTCTGATTATGGTTAACTTTTAAAAAGTAGCCATTTCTTTCTCATTCTAAGCTCTCTCATATTTGGTATGGTTGACTGAGTAGTGTGCCCTGCTAGGAGAAAAACAAAACAAAACAAAACAAGAAAATACTGGTTTCCGTTTCTGTTAAGATATTTCTATTTCTCCCTCTCTTGAAAAGAACAGAGATGTACAGGGGGTTGGCAGAAGGAGGAAAGTAACAGAGCCTGAGGTTGCCATGTTTCCATGTGGAATGCAGTGCCATTTGCCTCATACTGAGGGTTTCTTCATGTTAGAGCCAAACGCTTCATGTTTGTTTTGCAGCCAGGAGGCGTGGAACAGTGCATGGCTTATTCCAAGGGAGCTCAGTCAGAGCACGTGTTTTAACTCAATCAACACAAGCTTAATAAAAAAAAATTCTAGGCCTTCCCATCATTTTTTTCTCACTAAAGGAGTTTATAGCTCACAGCATGGCCTTTAATTAAATTTGGACATCACATACCCAACAGGGAAACAACCAAAGTAAGCCAAGACTTATGTAAACTTCAGTTACTTGTTAGGCAAAAGCAGAAAGACAGGCAATATTTATTTTCTGCTTTAGGGCTTAAGAAATAATGAATGAGATTTCTAACTGATGTTGAAGTTAAAAACTCACTCATCTGTATCTGATGGTCACGTGAGGGGGAGCCACGTATCAACCCAGAACTGTGGTTCCCCAACCCTTCACTCATCATTCAGGAATGGAGGACACAGGAAGGTATGGATCCCTAAGCTGACCTGGGTTCATGGTCTTCCTTCTTGAACACTCTCCAATGTTGTGAGCCTGTTTCACATTCCTGTTCTTAGAAATAAAGCAGTTGTTCGGACATTTTGAGAGTTATTCTTCGAGAAACATTTAGACTCTCTCCCAAGAACTGAGAGAGTCAGTCTGAAACAACCTTCTGGCTGGGCCAAATAGTGTTGAAAGCTTGTCACAGGGTCCCTTTAGAGTGAGGATCTGAGGGCGGAATCCCTTTTGCAGCTTCCTCCCACTGAACTGTTTGGGAGCTCCGACGTCAATCACCACATAGCCAGTAAGAATCAGAAGGTGAATCTACTTTAAAAGGGTTGAATTATTTGATTTCACATTTATGCCTATGAAGGAGACACTGTTCTTTTCCCCATTTTACAGATGGAGAAACTGAGGTACAGAATTAATACTGCAAGTAAATGGCAGAGCCAGGACTTTAAGCTGGCCCTCCCCAGAGCAATGGCCTCAACTGATGGTGTCCCGGAGCTCATGCCAATTAGTCAGAAAGGAAATGAACAGCCCTTCTAGGGGATGGGAAGCATCTTTATACTCTTTTATGAGCTGAATCCCACCTGAAGCTTCCCTCTCTAACAACTAGCACTCCCCTGCACAAATCACCCCAAGCTGTGGAGTGGCTTCCTAGAGCAGCACTGTTTGACCCAGCCAGCTCTTTTTGGAAAACTGCTTGACTCCTGGTAACTTCCACTCATTAACTTTAGCTCTTTGCCTCCTGTCTCTTCCATGGGACAGCATATTCCCTCCTACTTGCCCCCAAAGTCGTATTTTCTCAGGCAAAACATCTCCCTTCTTTCATCTTTGGTTCTATGACCCCTGCAATGGAGTCTTCCTACAGGCTGATTACAGTCCCATGAACTGCTGTGAAGGGCCGTGCTCTCAGCCCAAGAGACCATTCTCCAGGGTCTTTGTTGTCAATGGGAAGGACACAGCACTCCCTGCCCTGTTGCCCTCCCACTCACTGTCTTGCCTTTTATTTTAAACTAGGCTATAAGATGCTGGGAAAAAAATTAAAAAGACAAATGATGCACTTTGTCTTTTTAGGATCTGCTTCAGTTTCTGAAAGATTTAGGTATATAAGCACTCTCTGAAATACATACAGCAAAGACCAAAAAGATCTGAAACAAGAAACCCAACCCATGAAGACAATAATTGCCCTCTTCAGTGTTGTGATGATGAATACAAAAAAGAGTGGATGACCAAGTGGGTTGGTTAAAGAATCACACTATCTTCTGGGACTTGTGTCTACATACTACCACAGAGGTGGAAGCTGACATGAACTCGCTTCAATTATGTAGCCTTTTCAAGGTCAAGGATGCACATATCCTATCTGATCCTCCCACCATGTGTTCTTTTAAGACAGTGATATAATAGACCCCATACAATTGCAGAATCCCCAGTTCTTGGGGATTTCTAAAATTTTGAATAGAAATGGACATATTAAAGTTTCTGTCCTCTGTGTGGTAGCTTTGCAGACAGATGACCCCAAATTCAAACACTTGCTCTGCCATTCACTAGCTTTATAACCTTGTACAGTTACTCAATCTCCCTGAAGCTCAATTTGTCTGGCATTTAATAGGTATTCAATAAACTATAACTCTTCTGGTTTCTGTGGTTATTACCGTTTTCATATCAGTCAAGGTTGATTGCAGGCATTAGAAACCTAGTATTTCAAGTAGAATGAGATTTAATTCAGGAGGTTAGTTGCTTACAAAATTCCATGAAGACGTGGTAGATCAGGAGACAGGGGCCTTTCACTGAACAAATGAGTACAGTGACATAAAACTGTAGCTGTTGTAATCAGAGGTAAAAAAAAGCTATTGTTGTTGCTGCCAAGACTGCTTTTAGACACATGTGAAGCCAAATCCGACAAACCCAACCACCCTGAAATATTCACATCTGCAGCCATCCTCACCAGCAGGAACAGCAGCAGGAAGATGGCTACTGCCTCAGCTGCTCGCAAAGCTCATTCAACTTGCATGAATCTAATTGACACAACATAATTTTCATCTGGAACCCTAGCTGCAAAGGAGTCTGCAAAGCTAGTTTTTTAACACTCAAGCCCCTGTGGCACAGTAAGGCACGTAGAAAAAGGTAGACATGGATGCTGAGTGCTAATTGACAATATCGATCATGTTATTCCTGGCTGCCATTGATGCCATCAACAGAATATGCCCTTGGCACCATTGTCATGGCCATGGGGATGATTTGGCACAGAGTTTAGCTCCCATAAGTTACTCTGATACTGCACCCTATAACCATTCACAGATATTTTCTTTGTTTAACACTAATTGGGCCACATGGGATCAGATGCACAACCTTTTCTGTTCAACACCCTAATTTGAACAACAGAGTTTATCAGCCTTGAGTAGAAAGTCACTTTCAGAATGGAAGCAAATACATGGGATCAGACTGGAGAAGTTTTATGGATAATAAAGACATTTCTGATTAAATAAATAGCTTAGTGCACAAATCGCAATCCAAACCGGAAATTGACTCTTACATCTGTTCTTTTTAATAAGCATATGGAGACATACCCTATGAACTTCCAATTATCCACTCCAATAATACATTATGACAAATGAGTGGATTACAGATTGAACAGAACTGCAAGTCATTCAAACTGCTATTTTATCCTCTTCTCTGGGTGTCCAAAGAACCAGGAAACCCATGCATGCCATTTTACTTGTCTATTCATCATTTCATCTTTCTACTGTTTGGCCTGAAAAACCATCTACCAATGATATGCAGCCAGAGAAGACAAAACATAGGAGACATCACATTGGACAAAGATGAAGCATATGTGTTCATGGTGTATGGATAAACTGGAGAGATATAAACTGATGAAATGAATCTTTTGAGTTTAAAAAAATAAATTGATTGGAGCAGTATCACTGAATTTTAACTCATCAGAGTCGCAAAAGAAGTTGAACTATTTCTTATAATAGACTCATGCAAAACCATTTACAGAGTAAGTACTCCTAAACCATTTGTATGTAGACAAACATCTAATTGTATTTTGCTATACAAAGTAATAAGAAATAAACACTCATTTAAAATACTATTAACTTAATTATGGTAATAGATTCAGTGTAAACTCAGAAAATTATGGGCTGGTGATATTAGCTTGTTCAATTTTAAAATAATGTGTTGACTATTAATAGCAATGTAGTCTTAGTAATAACCAGATCACGACAGTAGAATGGTACATACACATGAAGCAATAAAAAAAAAAAAAAATCAGAGGATGCTGTTACAATGGCAAATAAGACTTGCCATGGTTAAAACAGCTCTACCTCACTAAAAATGAAGTAATCAAAACACTTATCTTGAATGGCATTTTCTAGTTCTGGGAATGAGTTTGTTACTCCTCACTTGTCACACTAATGAAGTCCCACTGTAAAATTCAAGAGCAACAGCTCATCTGGCATCCTTATTTATATCTCCATTGGAAAGTAGCTGTTTCCTTACTTATGGTATTTACCTTAAGTCCCAGTTTTGAAAATACAGCAAATTGAGGTAAATAGTGACTCTTGCAGTTGTTGTTGTTGTTGTTTGTTGTCTGATATTTTTCCCTTTATGGAAAATTTTGAAATCAAAGAAACTAGTCACTTTCACTTCAACACATTCATATTTCTCCAAATGGAAAGAAAATAAAGCACAAAAGTATAATGTCCGCAAAAACCATCAATGATATATGAGTTCGAAACAATACAGTAAATTGAAAGTAAGATGATTAAGACACTCTAGTCTTTGAAGCCTAAAACTCACCGAAACAATAATAGGCTAAGTTGTAGGAGCCTCTGTGGGTAAGCAGGTAAGAATGGGCATGGGGAAAGGGAAGGAAGGAAAGTAGGGAGGAAGGGAGGGAAATGGAAGAAAGGCAGACAAACAAGAGACACAAATGTGTCGGTTTATGCTGGGTCATTATTAACATAGACTCGGTTCTCAGATGCAGATTTTCCCTGTGAAACTCCAAGTTCTCACAACAACATAAAAAAACCCTTTATGACAGAGCTCTTTCCTATACCTTATGTCTTGCATTCTTCCCCGGCCCTCAAAGTTTCAGAAATACAGATCATTTGTTATCTTATATCTTAAAAACTCTTCTGTAAGATATTCCCCTGTCGGTCCCTGTCTCTTTTTTTGTACTGTTTGTCTTCTTTGGGACTGTTTCCAATGTTGTATATATCACCCCGTTTTGTGTTCTCTTGAGTGGTAATTGTATTATATTTATTTGTCCATCTCACTGCCCCCCTCACCACTAAAACGTGAGTTCCTAAGGGGTAGGTATATATTTTATTTCTGTTTATATTACCAGAGCACAGCATATAGCTTTACATAAAGTATGTGCTCAGTAAATGTTTGTTTAAAATAAACTGAATTGACACAGTCATTTATTTTTTATATGGCTTAAAAAAAATTTGCCTATTGTAGGCTGCAGAATAGGTCAAGACTTTTTAAAATTCTCTTGTTCAGATCTTTCCCCCAGCAAGACTAAACAGATCAAAGTGTCTGTGAGTAAAATCTGGACATAAGTATATTTTAAAGCTATCCAAGTGATTCCAATGTGCTACAAAATTTGAGAGCCAGTGGCTCAGAGCCTGTTCCAGCCTCTCTTGGTGCTTTGTGCCAACAGAGTAGAACGGACATTCTCCTGACAAAGTCTTGTTCCTTCAAACTTGCTTCAATTGTGGAAGACATAGTGTAATGATGCGGGGGGAAGGAATTTAAGAGTCCTGCTCCCAATGCCCGGCTCCTACCAAAGGTTCCAATCCCAGGTTTTGAACAAAGTTCTTATGTATTTTCTCATGTGGGCTTTTAAATATATCTCGGGGGAGGGAAGAATTAAAACAAGGTTGGAAGGATGTGTTTGGATTTAAAAATCATCTTTTCAAAGAAAAAAATAAATCATTTGGTAATGGTTTCTGCCTCCATTCACTAAAGAAATAATTAATGACACTAAATTCTGGTCCTCAAACCTAATTCTGGCCCTAGTGTCAATAGCTGAACATACACTTCATATTCATAGTCCAGTGGAACATGCAAATGGGCCTGTATTACTGAAGTGTCTCATAAGAGTGTATTTAAGGAGCTGAAAGAGACTATACTGTCCTTCTACAAGCACATGGCAGTATCTTCCTTTCCTCCAGTGGATGGGGAAGCATGGTATGTCCCTCTCATTTGGTTAGTTTAGGGCTCTTAAAACAGTGAATCAAAGTTTGGCCTTAAATACAGTTTTACTCAACAAACCAATTTTTAGTTATGCACTCAGAAAGGCTGCTTTTCCTATAAATATTCTTTTATGTGGAACTGCAATCATATCCACAATGATCCGTCTAGCAGATGCCTCTGTGAGCAACAGATGAAGCTCGCTCAGGATAAACTTGGAAGTTCTCTTGAAACTAATTTGTGTTCCCCCTCTTTAAACTCCTTGCCCCAGTTTGGTTCTTCCAACTCAGTTGGTGGTTTCCCACCAATGCTGAGAAAAAAAAATCTATAAGAGAACAAGCAAATAGCATCTTGCCCCTGAGGTGAGAACTTTGTGAGGATAACTCACAAAGAGTTAGGAAAAGACCACTCTCTCTCTCTCTTGCATTTTGCACATGGCCAAAGGGAATTGCATCTACATTTGCTGTTGATGCTTTTCATGAACATTAAACTCACTTGCAGAATTTATTCTCCATTCCCCATTAGGAGAGTTATGCAACCTGAATCCTT
>CAUYQG010179386.1:0-13654 GCA_963574415.1 Tarsius wallacei | reverse complement strand
TGGAAGGCTGAGGCGGAAGGATTGCCGGAGCCCAGCAGGTTGAGGCTGCGGTGGCTGGGAGCGGCCACTGCACTCCAGTCTGGGCGACAGAGTGAGACTCCAACTCAAAAAAAAAGAAAGTTATATCTAGTTAGTACATATTTCTGGTGTTGAGAATTCAATTTGGATCAAAGGCTGAGGATTCTTCTACCTTCTTGAAGGACTCCAAATTTTATAATGTAACTAGTTTTTTTTTAAAGTTCTAAAATTACTCCACACTCGTTTCCTACTTAAACAGAATACATGGCATGCATGTAACTACTTCTCAATGGTCACCTGCTGGCCTATAACAGATCAATCCCCCTTGGAAGCTTCTGCGATGTGATCCTACAACAAATAGTCCCAGACTGCTGTGCATTTTGAAGTTGTAAATCTATTCTATAAATGTATTGCCCTCATTATACATTTTTCTAGCCATCATTTGCACCTTCTGGTGGTGTCTGGGCACACTCCCTGCTCTATGACTTTTAGCTTCTGATCTGCCATGGACTTGGAACCAGATAACCAAATTCATTAGAATCCACTATAAAAGAGGAACAGACCAGGGTTCCTCTTGGAACTTCATCATACTTACTGAATTCCAGTCAACCCAGACCCATCTCCAATGTAACCACCTCCCATCCCCCAATACCCCGAATACTTTAAATCCTTGCTTGATGCTTCGGACAAACTCCCTTGTAGGATGCGCACCTCCTTACTGTATCCCGCCTCCTATGTGATTTAAACCTCTGGTAATCAAACCCCTTCTGTAATCTCCTACTGTTGAGAAAGGATTGGCTTCTAACCAACAGAAGATGCCCAAGTGATGACCACTCACTTTCAAAAGGAGATTAGGTTACAAAAAGATTATAGTTTCTGTCTTGGTCATCCTCTCTTGTTATCTCTCTTTCTCAGTGCTCCTGCTCTGGGGAAGGAAAGTTGCCTTGCCATGAGTGGCCCTCAGGAGAGGCCCACCTAGCCAGGAACAGCTGTCTTTGGTCAGTGAGAACTGACACCTGCCAACTACCACATGGCTGAGCTTGGAAGTGGATCATCATCCAACCGAGCCCTCATGTGAGACTGCAGACCCAGCCTACACTTGACTGCAGCCTTGCAAGAGACACTGAGCTGGAAGCATCCAGCTAAGCCCAGATTCCTGACCCACAGAAACTATGAGACAATAAACATGTGTTGATTTAAAACACTAAGTTTAAAGCAATTTGTTAACATAGCTATTAATGCAATCCCTTAAGAGCTAAAATAATATACTCCTCATCTGTATATATCCCTTATGTACCTAGGCCAGAACCTTTCTTGTAAAAGAATTTAACAAGTGTTTATTGAATTGAGAGAATGGTAGTCTTTACCCCCCCTCAAGAAGTGTATCATCTAATTGTGAAGTGGGGAAATCAGACATTTAACAACTAACAGCAGTGAAGAGGGGGGCCTGAGTGGTACAGGGAAGCCCATGAGAGAGAGAGAGATGACCCATCAGAAAGATGAGGGGAGTCTTGTGAAGTGACGGCCAAGCTGAGACCGGAAGGAAGACCAAAAGTTAGTGGAACAAGGAGAAATGAAAAGCTGCTCCAGTCAGAGGAACAGGCATGCACAAAGGCCTTGTAGCAAGTGTGAGCATGAAAGCAAGCAGGGTGACTGAAGTGCAGGAGGGGAGGGGGTAAGTGTGATGTGGGCTATGTGATAAGGTCAAACTACCTCCACCTAGCAGGCCACATTGAGGGTTCTGATTGTTAACCAGGGTGATCAGGAGCCATCGACACATTGGGTGTGTGTGTGTGTGTGTGTGTGTGTGTAAGGGGTGACTTTATCAGAGTTTCATTTCCAGCAGATCCTGCCTTTTAAAGAATGGATCACAGGGCAGGGAGCATGTAAGTGGGTAGACTTTATAGGAGGCAATTACAACAGTCCAGACAAAGTGGCCTAGTGGTTTGGACTAATGGCTATGATGCAAATAGAGAGACATCAACATATGAGAGAGCTATCCAAGAATGACAGTCTTGGGACAGCTTTGGATATGGGAGCATGACAAGAGGGGTGTGAAGGAGACTCCTGTGTCCCTGGGGTGTTCCCAAGGGTGTTGGTAAGGATGGTTGAAGCCGAGAGCACTGAAGGAAGGTATGGGGACCTCTCCAAATGAGGACATGGATGAGATTTAATCACAGAGACTCTACTCTACCCGTTTTGTTGGCTCTTTCCTTAGGGGGTATTTATTTTTGCTCCTCTCCTGGTTCTCTGCTGTATGCCAGACAGGGGAAATATTACAATATACCTGCTAGCCTCAGAATCTACTTAATGCATCTGCCAACGTATGAATTTCTGCCTGCAGGGCCAATCCAACTGATGTCACATATACAACTAGAAAAAGACATTTAATTATATCTGTGAAAATGGTTCCCTTCTAGTCCCTTCACTCATGAGCAAGGCTGGAGTTGCCAGCGGACCTTCAAGGGCCTCTGTTTTATCTTAACAATGATAACGACGTTGACTAGATACCTGCTGTATGCCAGGTACTCTGTGAGCCTCTTTGCATACATTATCTATAATTTCAACAGCAAGACACTACAATTTCTATAAATGAAGAAATACTCAGGGAGGCAGAGTAACTTCCCAAGGCAACAGAATGGTTAAGTTTGTGGAGGCAGGATCGGAACCCAGGTCTGCAAGACTCCAAAATCTGCATTCCTTCTCTCATCTCGCCTCTTCATTTCACCCACATAGTCAATCCACTCTGGCTGTCAAGGCAGCTGAAAATACCAGATCAGTAACTTTTACTATTTTCCTCCCGTACTGTAACCAACCGGCAATGATTAAGAAAGGAACCCTAATTAACCAAGCCTGAGGCTCTGGAGGTGAGAAACTGTGTGCTTTAAATCATTCGAGCACAATGCATTTTTCATGATGAGTAGGCAACAGTTACCCTACAGAGCTGCTCCAAAGAGACAGAATGAATGGGGAGACTTCACATGTATTCGATGTATCGAAGGAAAGTGCTGTACCTTTTTAGAGCATGCTTTTAAAAAGTAGTGAAGTCGAAAAAGTCCAAGAAGAATAATTCTTGTGTGGATGTGTCATGATGCTCAAAATAATGAGGTTTCCAGGTGTATAAACATATGAAGAGCTGCTCTGGGGATAAAAAACAGGCTCTGGACTTCTTTGAACTCTACACAAAGGTCTACAAAGCAGAGAAACTGAGGGTGCTTCAGCTGGATGTGAAGAAGAGAAAGGCCCACAGATACATTGCTTAGGGAGGGACAAAAACAGTCCCCCAACCCCAAAGGCTTTCGCCGAGGCTTTCGTTCACTCCAGATGACCACACTCACAATTCCATCAAGAACCAGAATCTGTGTAACTCCTCATGAAAAGTCATGTGATCACAAGTTCAAGAACATAGCACCTCCCACCACAGTCCACTTTCTGGGCCTCCCTGAAGGCACTGGATACACTGGGTAGCACCAGGCCATTCTCTCATCCCGGTCTGGATGAACGGCCACCCCTTGGACTGTGCCCCCCCAAAAAGCACCCTTGTGGTTGGCCCTCCATGGTTCATTGCTATTAGGAAAAAGAGAGTGCAGGATATTGCAAGGACAGGAAAAGGGGGTTTGGAGTTGAGGGGCACAGGCACTAGGCTGAGTGCAAGAGATGAAATGGCAAGCAGGAGCAGTAAGAGCCCCTGTCCTCCTGACCATTACGAGGGGAGACCCCAGGAAAAACGGAATTCATTTATAAAAACATATACTTATTCTTACATGTTTAAACTTCAGTCACCTTCAAAGTACTCTCCATTTGATGCTATACACCTATCGAGATACTTTTTCCACCACTCAAAAAATGAACTTGTCCTTTTTGGTGCCTTTTAGTGCTTCTGCTGTTTTTTGTTTCACCTCTTCCACATTGGCCAAATGTTTTTATTTGGGGACTTTTTCATCCGGGGAAACAAAAAAAAGTCACTTGGGGTGAGATCAGATGAGTAGGAAGGTTGGGGCATGAGCGGTCATGCCATTCGGGGTCAAAAACTGCTGAACACTCAGCATGGTGAGGGCAGGTACACTTATAAATCACCCATCATGAAATGGGCAAATGTGTCGAAAGAATCTCCAAATAAATATTCTAAACTAATATTCTGAAGCTAACTAAACACAGTCTCTTACAACAATGCTAGCTGGTCCACTGATGCCAATGGGTTCCTAGAACACTCACTTTGCAGGGGAAGCCTGTACTACAAGCGACCCTCCCTGAAACAGATAATTACAGCTTTTGGGGGGGTGGGGGTCCCCCCTTGCACTTGGTTAAGCCATCAGTTTCCAGCCCAGGTGAGTTCCCTAAGCCTAAATGCTCTCATCCATAAGATGCAGATCGCAACAATCCTACATCAGAAGGGAGCTGGTAGGATGACATGAGAGAAATAGCAAATACAGAATACACAGAGTCCCTGCTCACCTACCCTACCCTTGTCACTGTCATTTACCACTCTACCCCCTACCCCAGGTGGTCTGGGAAAATTATATTAGGATTTAGAAATATACCCATGAAACCTGAAAATATACCTTCACCTAAAAACTTGTGCACAAATATTTATAGCAATATTATCCACAAAAATAAAAAGTAGAAACAACCCAAATCCCCACCAAATTGAAAAACTGACACAGAAAATGTGGCCTATCCACACGATGGCGTGTTATTCAGCCATAATAAGGAATGAAGTATGAATACATACTGCAACACGGATGAATACTGAAAACACACTAAGTATGAGAAACTAGACACACAAGACCACATATTATAGGATTCCATTTATATGCACTGTCCAGAACGGGCAAATCCACAGAGAGAGAAAGTAGACGAGTGGTTTCCAGAAGCCTAGGGGAGAGAATGGAAGTGACTGTTAATTGAGCACGAGGGTTCTTCTCGGGGTGATGACAATAGTACAGAATTAGATAGAGGCGATGCTGCTGTAACCTGGGGAAAATACTGAAGACCTCTGAATTGTACATTTTCTTTTTCTTTAAATTTTATTACATTACAGAGTTGTGGAGTACAAGTGAGGATTAACTACACAAGTAGGTTGTAGGCAGGTGAAGTTTGGGCCTCCAACTGGCCCTCACTCCCCCTGGTATAGGACCAGGTACTTTTTGTGTTGTTACGTGCCCATCCCCAGCAGTGCCCAGTGACGACTCATCCCTTCCTTGTGTTGATGTGATGAATGTTTAGGTACCACTTATGAGTGAGAAGATGCGGTATTCAGTTCTTTGTTTCTGTGATACATTACTAAGTATGATAGTCTCCAACTCCATTCAATGTGCTGCAAAGTCCATGATTTTGTTCTTCTTTATGGCTGCATAAATACTCCATCATGTATACGTACCACATTTTCTTTGCCCAGTCCACTTTTAATGAAAAGTAGGGCTCTATGGTTTTGCTATTGTGAATAGTGAAACAACTGAATTGTATATTTCAAAAGGGTGAAATTTATGATAAGTGAATTCTGTCTCAATATAATATAGATATAGATCTATTAACTGAGTGAATTCTATCTAAAGCGATTACAGTAAAGTTTAGTTAGAAAAGCCCAAGATACAATGCTTGGATTCTGGGTCCACTCTCTGACTAAGTCTGTGACCAGGATCAGTTGAGTGAATCTCTCTGTGCCCTGTGGTCTTCATCTTGCAAAATCACTGCCTGGCCACAAAGATCAAATGTGATAACATATGCAAAGTGAATAGCAAATTGTGCCCTGTGCCAAGTTTTTACGCACGTCGGTTATTTGCATCAACTCCCCAGTGGAAGAAAAGAGAAAGCCCATGTACCATTCTGAATGGGACAGACACACAGCCCAGCCCTCCTTGAGCCCTGTGGGCAGGAGCCCTTTACCTCAGGAGTCAGTGCGTTGTTATCCGAGGTCTGACTGGACAGTAGGATGTGAGTGAAGCCCTCTTCCTTCCGCACGACAATGTCTCGAAACCGACAGTTGCTTTCATTCTGGCGGACGCTGTACCTGAGCCTTTTGTCAAAGACATAATCCTTTTCCGTTTCCAGCTTCCTCTTCACCGGGCTGTGCAGGTTCAATCCCCCGTTGGCCATAGTAGAGCCTTCCAAAACCAGATAAACAACATGAGAAATTGACACGGGCCACAATCCCACAAGAGCATTCCCCGAGAATACTGGGAAAGACTCAGATGTGTCTGGGACTCCCATGCTACCTTGTGTTCTAGGGTATGGAGGGATGAAGAGTAAGGCTTAATTTCCTACATCTCCAAATTCAGAAGAGGACCTGGAGGGTTCTCTGTGAAGATCTGATACAGACCCTGACTCCTGTGTCCCACACAGTGGCCTATGTGCATCTAGCTTCTACTCAGATGTCTTAGCAACAGAGAACACACTGACCACCGTGAGAGGCAGCCCTCTCCACTGGTGAAACCTAAGACATGGAGTTATTAACAAGAGCAACCCTAGCCACTGACCTTTATCTAATCCATATTAAGTGTTAAGCACCATCCTAACACACTCCACAGGCATTATCCCATTTATATGAGAACCACAGATGGGGCTCTGGGACCCTTGGTGCTTCCTTTGGGGCTGCCCTGAGATGAGAGAGGTGAATCCCAAGCAGGCAGGACCTTCTTGTCTCTCCCCTCTTCTCCCTAACCAATTACAGAGGCTTTTCACTTTTCTATTTTATGTATTAGTATTCACAAGTGGACAGAGAGTAAACTGCTAAAACATGTGAAAACTAGTAACAAAATAACCCAGATGTATGATGGTTTCCAATCTCCAGCCTGCCGGAGAGACATGTCAGGAGCTACTGAGATATTTGTTCTAAAGAAAGCATGCCCAAGCCAATGAATCCCAAACCTCCATTTGAAGCAGATCTGGAAGATGCTCAAATGTGCACCTTGAAAACACTTTCTAGTACCCACCCCCAAAACAAAAGAGGGAGAGAGGAGACTTTCTAGTACCCACCCCCAAAACAAAAGAGGGAGAGAGGAGAGAGAGAGAGAACAAAAGAGAAAGAGAAAGAGAGAGAGAGACAAATTACCAATATCAGAAATGGAAGAGGTCATCACTATTGATCTTATGGACATTAAAAGAATAATAAAGAAACACTATGGGCCGGGCTCGGTGGCTCAGCCTGTAATCCCGTGCTTTGGGAGGCCGAGGTGAGTGAATTGCCTGAGCCGGCGGGTTCGAGACCCGCCTGGGCAACTTGGTGAGACCTCATCTCTACAATAAATAAAAAAAATTAGCTGGGCATGGTAGCGCACGCCTGTAGTTCTGGCTACTTGGAAGGCTGAGGCAGAAAGATCGCTGGAGCCCAGCAAGTCGAGGCTGCAGTGGCCGGGAGCAGCCACTGCACTCCAGTCTGGGTGACAGAGTGAGACTCCAACTCAAAAAAAAAAGAAACACTATGAACAACTGCTCTGCCCATTTATTTGATAACTTAGATGAATGGACTGATTTCTTGAAAGCACAAACTTCCAAAATATACACAAGGAGAAATGCATCATCCTAAAAGACCTGTATATATGAAAGAAATTGAATCAATAATTAATAATCTGCTAAAAAAGAAAGCACCAGGCCCAAATGATGTCAAACATTTATGGAGGAAACAGCACCAATTCTCCACAAACTGTTCCAGAAAATAGAATCAGAGAAACACCTCGAGCTAACTCCATGATGCCAGCACTACCAGACTACCAAAGCCAGATAAACACATTACAAGAAGACAAAGCCACAGACAAGTATCTCTCATGAACACAGATACAAAAATCTTCAACAAAATATTAGCACATCAAAGTCAACGATGTTTAAATAAAATTACATGGTACAAACAGGTATGCAAAGTTGGTTCAATATTTGAATAGCTCGTTCAAAGATCTACTACATCAAAAGACTAAAAAAGAAAAATCATACAATCATATGAATTGATACAGAAAAAGCATTGGACAAAGTTCAATAGAAAGAGGCTTTCTCGTGCAAATTCAAACCACACTGAAATACCATCTAACTCCAGTCAGGATGGCCATCATCAATAACTCAAAAAATAACAGATGCTGGAGAGGATGTGGTGAAGAGGGAACACTTCTACACTGTTGGTAGGAGTGTAAACTAGTACAGCCTCTGAGGAAAACAGTGTGGCAATTCCTAAAAGATCTAAAAGTTGACCTTCCATATGACCCCATAATCCTCCTACTGGGAATATACCCAGAAGAACTCAAATCACTCTATGCAAAAGATACCTACACATGCATGTTTATTGCATCATTATTCACAATAGCAAAAACATGGAACCAACTATGCTGCCCATCGAACGAGAACTGAATAAAAAAAAATGTGGCACATATACAAGATGGAATATTATGCAGCCATAAAGAAGGACAAAATTATAAACTTTGCAGCAACTTGGATGGACTTAGAGGCTATAATACTGAGTGAAACAAAGAACTGAGTATCACATGTTCTCACTCATAAGTGGATCTTCAACAATTATCTTAATACTATAAGAAAAGGATTGGCAGTAGTGGAAAACTGCCAGGGGAAGGGGTATGGGGAATTGGCAGTAGTGGAAAACTGCCAGGAGGGTGGGGGGCACACTCATTAGCAAGGATACCTACATAATGAACATCTGTATACCTAACCCTGAATTGTACCCCACATCTTTAAAATAAAAAAATTTAAATAAATATTTAAAAAATAAAAAAAGAGACTTTCTCAATTTTATAAAGAACATCTACAAAATACCTACAGCTCATATCATGCTTAATGATGAGAAACTGGATGTTTTCCCCTTAAGATCAAAAATTTTAAAAAAGGATAGTCTCTCTCTTATTCAATATCACACTGAAAGTCCTTGCTAGTGCAGAAAGATTTTAAAAGGAAATAAAAGGTTACAGAGATTAAGAAAGAAATAAAATGATTTGTGTCCACAGATAGCAAAACTGTCTACATAGAAAGCACCAAAAAATTGAAAGAAGAAAAAAACAACCACTTCTGGAACTAATAAGCAAATCCAGCAAGGATACAAGGTTAATAGACAAAAGTCAGTTACTTGGCCACATATCAGAATGAACAACTGGAATGTGACATTTAAAAAACATATCTTGTAAACAATAGTACAACAGGGAGATTATAGTTAACAAAAATTTATTGTGTATTTCAAAATAGCTAGAAGAGGAGAATTGGAATGTTTCCAATACAAATAAAAGATAAATAAGGGGTATAAAATAATATAAAAAATAAAAGATGGATACTGCAATTATCTGGCTTGATCATTACACATAGTATGAAGGTATCAAAATTTATCACATGTACCCCCAAAACTTGTACAACTATTATATATCAATTTTTGAAACCTTTAAAAAATGCTATTTATGGCAGCAATCATATCAAATACTTAGGTATAAATCTAACAAGACTTGTACAGGATCTATAGGTGAAAAGCTGCAAAACTCAGATGAAAGAAACCAAGAAAATCTAAATAAATGGAGAGACATTCTGTGTTCATGAACTGAAAGTCTCAACATTTTTAAGATGTCAATTCTTCCCAGTTTGGTTTACAGACTCCTCCCCTATCAAAATCCCAGCAGAATATTGTAGCTATTGGCAAACTGATTCCAAACTTGATTTTAGAGAGCAAAATACCTAGATAATGGAAGAGTAAGAACAAAGTCAAAGGACTCATGCCATTCAATTCCAAGACTTAGTATAAAGCTACAGTAATCAAGACAATATGGCATTAGTGAAAGAACAGACACACAGGTCAGTGGTGCAGAATGGAGAACCCAGAAATAGACCCATGCTAGGACAGTGAAGCGATCTTTGGGGAAAAAAAAGTAAAGACTATTCAGTGGAGAAAGAATAGTCTTGCTCAACAAATGGTACTGAAATGAATGAATATCCATTTGGAAAAGATTTTTTAAAATGAAGCTAAACACATACCTTACATTTTGCAAAAAAACTAACTCAATACGGATCACAGACCTAAATGCAAAATGCAAAAATATAAGGCTCCTACAAGGTAACACAGGAGAAACCTTGGGTTTGGCAGTAAGTTTCTAGATATAACACCCAAAATGAAATTAAAAACCGATAAGTTGTAATTAAAAACTGTTCTTTGAAGGACCTTGTTAAGAGAATCAAAAGATAAGCCACATACTTGATGAAAATACTCTGGAAAATATACATCTGACAAAGATTTTTGTAACCAAAATACATAAAGAACTCTTAAAAAGCAACAATAAGAAAACAAACAACATGATTTTTTAAATGGTCAAAACCTCGGAAAAGACACCTCACCAAAGTTATACAGGTGGCAAATAAGCATATTAAAAAGGCATGCACCATTATTTTTCATTAGGGAATTACAGCAAGGAAATTAAAGCCAAGAGATGCCACCGTACATACATTAGATTAGCTAACATCCAAAAATCCGACAATACCAATAGCTGGTAAGGATACAGAGCAACAGGAACTCTCATTCACTGCTGGTGGGAAAAATGGTACAGCTACTTTGTAAGACAGTTTGGTCTTTTCTTAAAAAGCTAAACATAGCCTTGCCACACAATCTATCAGTTGCCTTTTAGGTATTCACTCAAATGATTTGAAATCTTACAGTCATAAAACAAAGCTTTTTTTTTTTTTTTTAGTTGGAGTATCAATTCGTTGCCCAGGCTGGAGTATAGTGCCATGCTCATGGCCATCCCAGCATCGACCTCCTGGGTTCAGGTGATCCTTCCACCTCAGCCTTCCAAGTAGCAGGAACAACAGACACGTGCTACCACACCTGGCTAATTTTTTGATTTATTGTAGAGATAAGGTCTCACCAAGTTGCCCAGGATGATCTCATAGCCGTGGGCTCAGGCAATCTCCTCACCTCAACCTCCCAAAGCGCTGGGATTACAGGCTTGAGCTACTGAGCCTGGTCACAATTTTTTTTTAAACTGTACCTTTATTGAAAATCATAAAAAATTGGAAGCAACCAATATGTCCTTTAATAAGTGACCAGATAAGTAAACTGTGGTGCATCCATAATAAGAAATATTATTCAGTGATAAAAAGAAATTAACTGTCAAGACACAAAAAGACACAAATGAATCTTAACTACACCTTGCTAAGTGAAATAATTCAGTCTGAAAAATCTGTACATTATATTATTCCAATTATACAACATGAGTCCATATAAACACAAATAAATGACTGAATAAATACCTAAATGCAGAAGAGACAAATCTTCCATGTAGAAAACTTCCAAAAATTTACAGAAATACTCCAACCTTAAGGCAATGAAGCCCATTCCTCAAGTGTGGGCTACACACAGTGACTCACATCCCAAGAGCACAGTATGAAAAGGGGGAGGGGAGAGTACCTTTACAGTGGAGAAACCTGGCCAACATGTCTCAGCCAGGTGATGATGGTCGGCATCCACAGTGACAGGTCATTTTCACAACCTACACCTTTGATTAGCATGTGATGAGAAGGCCACATGACCTCTGCGGTCTTCCTCCTAATAACCCATAACCCTATTCTAATCATGATAAAAACATCAAATAAATCCCAGTTGAGGTGCATTCTACAAAGTACCTGAGCAGCCCTCCTCAAAGCTCTCAAGGTCATCAAAAAGGAGGAAAGTCTTTGAACCTGTCATAGCCAAGAGGAATCTGAAGAGACATGATGATTGAATGTAATCTAGTGTCCTGGATGGGATTCGGGTACAGATATTTGGTCAGAACTAAGAAAACTTAAATGAAGCATGGACTTTAGTTCATAATAATGTATTAATATTGGTTCTTCAATTTTAACAAAGTTATCATTCCAATGTAAGATGTTAATATTAATAGTAGATACTAAGTGTGGGTTATATAGAAACTCTCCGTGTTAGTGCTCCAATTTTTCTGTAAATCTAAAACTGCTTAAAAAGTGAAGTTTAGTTTAAATAATATAGTTTAAAAATTAAGTTCATTTATAGACAACTCCACTACCCAGGTGATTCTGACATGCAGGCAGATTGGAGATCTTCGACCAGTGGTTCTCACCCTTGAGTGTGCATCAGGATCACAAGAGGGTTGTTAAGAATTAACCTGCAGGGCCCACCCCACGCTGCTGCTGCTGCTGCTCCAAGGACCATGCTTTGAGAACCAGGGTCCAGACAACCCAGGGATTCCTCCACAACTAGGAGCCACTCCAGTGTCAACTATGAGCAGTTTTTCTCAAGCACAGGGCTGTCCCACGCTTGTGTGCTGATGAAACTGTGAAAATATCATCGATTGTCACCACTTCTGCTGGATGAGGGTGCCAGATGAGGGTGCCCCGTGTAGGATGTAGCCAGAGCTCAAGGATGACCTTGCTAAGCTGTGGAGACTCAGGGAGAATGGGTTCAAGGGCAAAAAGAGGAGTGCTACGTGCCAAGTGCTCTGCCAGGCTGGAGTGGGAAAGAAGTCATTATGGAGACTGAGACCCCAGAATCAACCAGAAACCACCCCCAGAGGCCAACCTGTTTGCCCCTCTACACAAGGAAGATTACTGTGTGGACACGGCATGGATGTGCCCCATGTTCTGATCCTCAGACAGCAGGGTATGAGAGCGGATAAATAAGATAACAAATTTCAAGATGCCAGCATATAGTAAGCAATAAATAGGTGGTGGCTCTTACCGCTTTGTAATCATCACACCCAGCTTAGCACAAAATTGTCCTGATAATATTTGCAGCATGAATGCTGCCTCTCTAATAACACTGTGTCTTGAAAGCAGAGCCACTGGCACGCTCATAGCAGTGTGCTATGCTGGCTCAGCATAGCACCCGTGGCACCTGGAAGCCCACAAGCATAGCTCCTCGATACCTGGAGCCCCTGGTCCACCTCTGGGTGGACTCAGATTCTTAATTAGCACCAGAAGTCTTGGAATCTCAAGCTCCAGGTCTAAGGCAGGGACCAGGAACCACTCCACTGGACCCCTCCTGCATGCAAGTGGATGCTGCGGGCATCAGCTGTGTCACCCCACAGCTTTGGTGCAGCTTCCTCATTTTGTACTTTTCCATTACTCAAAGCAACCGGGCTTTGTCAAACATCAGGTTGCGACTCCCGACACTGGGGAAAATGATTCAATAAACTTCGGAACATAAACACGAGTGTTTAATTAAAAGGCTTGTGTAGGGGCAGCTGCTTCTTCAAGGTGAGTCTGAAACCCTCAGCGACTCAGAAGGGCTTCCTAATTGGACAGAGCAGGCCACTGCAGCCGCCCAGGAAGATCCAGGCCACTGTCCTGTTTGCTGAGGTTTCACATTAGGGGAGTTGTTCTCAGCGGGCACAGGTTACACCAGATGCTCGGAGCTTGGGGCATCCATGTTTTCCAGGACTGGGCCAGGTTTTTTTTTTGTTTTTTTGTTTTTGAGTTGGAGTCTCACTGTCGCCCAGACTGGAGTGCAGTGGCCGCTCCCGGCCACCGCAGCCTCGACCTGCTGGGCTCCAGCGATCCTTCTGCCTCAGCCTTCCAAGTAGCTGGAACTACAGGCGCGCTACCACGCCTGGCTAATTTTTGATTTATTGTAGAGATGAGGTCTCGCCAAGTTGCCCAGGCGGGTCTCGAACCCGCGGGCTCAGGCAATCCACTCACCTCAGCCTCCCAAAGG
>CAUYQG010179380.1:0-39519 GCA_963574415.1 Tarsius wallacei | reverse complement strand
GGCCACCGCAGCCTCGATCTGCTGGGCTCCGGCGATCCTTCCACCTCAGCCTTCCGAGTAGCCGGAATTACAGGCACGCGCTACCACGCCCGGCTGATTTTTGATTTATTGTAGAGATGAGGTCTCGCCAAGTTGCCTAGGCGGGTCTCGAACCCGCGGGCTCAGGCAATCCACTCACCTCAGCCTCCCAAGGCGTGGGATTACAGGCTGAGCCACCGAGCCCGACTGGCACTTTTCTAAATATGGGTGTGAGTCGTGGATTCTGGACAGGAAACTGAGGAAGGGAAAGAGAAACAGCCAAGCCCTCCCTTTCCCTTCTCAGGTTTGGTGCTCACCCCTCCCCTTCAGAAATGCCCGCCTGTGACATCCACCTACCTGTTCCGGACGGACTTGGGAGTTGACCAGGAGGTAGACGACTGAGTCAGACAGGCCAATGTTTTTTATGAGAAACAGCGTCAGAGTTTCTTCGTCTCTTAGGATATCTCTTATTCGTATTCCTCTTCCTGCACGTGAACGAGAGAAAGAACAGGTGTTGAAGGGGAGATGAGCTAGAAAAGGAACATCTAGAAAAGACTGGAGGCATTTCCCGCTTGACTTTCAGAAGGAGGCTACACTCTGGGTTCTCTGGAAGCCCCGGGTGGTCAGGGTCCTGCCAGGAGGCCGTCACCAACACCATCACAGCAACCAGCCAAAGTGGCCGGGCGCCACTTCGTGAGAAGGCACACAAGGTGGAAACTGTCAGCCAGGGTGTCAGATGCCTGTGAGACTGGTCTAGGACGGCTCTTCTCAACGTGGTGGGACTGGGGCACTGGGGAAGGGCAATATCATCTCCTAGGAATATTCGGCAATATCTGAAGGCATTTCTGGGTGTCACAACCAGGGAAGTGCCAGTGAGCAGGGCCCAAAGCGCTGTAAACATCCCTGGGTGCACAGGACAGTCCTGCCTTTCCGAACAAAGAATCATCAGCCCCAAATGTCGATGGTGCTAAGGTCGGAGGCCTAGTCCAGGATCGGAGGAGGCTGTCATGCGGTAGACAGAGGACGCTTCTTGAGGCTTCTGTTGTCTCAGCTAAGGCCAAGGTGCTCAGGGTATGGACAGGGATTAAGGTGGATGGGCTGCTACGAGCAAGACGCCTCTCATGTGGAAAGAGGGGAGCTGTGGGTGACGCAGGGGAAGGGTGTGAAGTGTTAGTGTCCAGGCCTGAAAATGGTGAGTACTCAATAGGCTTGTCCTGATTGCATTCATATGGGTCTCACCTCTCCCAGGGGCTCACACCGGCATATCCCTCCTCCACCAGCATCCAGGGCCAGCACTCAGCTGGTCACTGGTCACTGCTACTGTCTGTAAGGCTCTGGTTGGAGAGCCTCATGGGTTCAGATATCAACAAAGCCACTTCACCGTGAAGGGTGTGTGTCAGTTGCATGAAATGCTGGGTCTCCAGGACCTGGCCGACTGCTGACCTCCAACTCCTTATGACTTTGGTCACCAGATGCCGCCCATTCCTATTCCCAGCTGCCAGCACCCACCCTCCCCAGACAGCCAAGACGCCTGCCCACGGGCTCGATAGCAGGCCCACTTCCAGGCTGTGCCTTTCCCTGTGCAGTGCCTTGTCCAGACTGGCAGTGCCGGCAGTGTCCATGGAAGGGTCTGGGCCAGCCCTGCAGCCCTGAGGCTGCCTACCCAGCCATCCAGGCACAGCGACCTCCTCACCGTGATGGGTGTCCCTGAGAGCAGTGCTGATGGGTGACTACTGTCACTTGCCTTGCACAGGAAAGTCCAAGGGCTTTGGGGGAGCCTGAACTCAGGGCCCGAGGGGAAGGAGGTGACAGTGACACACATGCGCGCACAGGCACACACATACACACCCACATGTGCACACACGCACACAAATGTGCACACACATGCATACACATACCCCCTTGCACCTATGTGAGGTCTCCTGAGAGTTGGGGGCTACGGATCTTTCTTTTATTTCCGTCCCCATTGTACCTAGCAATGCTAGACACAGTTGTCAGCCCTGAGGTCACCTCTCTCTGACACCCAGCCTTAGAGCCTGACATTGAATCAGGGTCTCAATAGATGTCTGTTGAATGACAAGAGGCACTCGATCATGCCTGTTGTCTCGACCTGAGAGTCAGGACTCCAGGTGATTGTTTATCTCTTGGTTATACTTTAACTCCCTTACCTGACCTCACATACAAATATCTCGCTGGGGAGAAGGGGCAAAACAAGGAAAACCGGGAGCAATTTTTCCCAGGCGTGGTGTACCAGACCACCCAGGTGCCTGGGCTGCTGTGTTCTGGGGAGACAGGGAGGAACGCTGGGGGCACCTGTGGGGAGAGCTGGGGCCCTGGTGGGAGAGGTGCCAATACCAGACAGAAGCCTCCCCAGACTCCTGGGGCAGAAATGGGAACGGTGGGGGGTTGGGAGGTGGGAGGGAGGTGGGCCGCTGAGAAAAGAAAAACGCATTTCTTTTAAAATGTGGTTCCTCTTGTTCCCTTCCATGGGAAGATTAGAGACTGGCAGTGGGACTGGGGGGCCCTGGAGCGAGGGCAGCTGAGGGTGGGGGTGGGAGGGGAGCAGGAGATGCTGAGGCATGGGGGAGAAGGTGTCTGGAAAATGACTGAGAGCCCACAGAGCTTGCTTGGTGTGGGGGGGCTCGCCTCTCCTCTTTCACCATTAATCCTCCTCCGCTGAGAATGCAGCACTACAGGTTTGCTGTGGAAGGCAAACGCTGCCTGGGTCAACCCCTGGCATACTTTCCCAGGCGGGGACTGACAGGTAAATGCACACCCAGGGTCCGCGCCCACCTGCTTTCAAGGGCTTGCCTCCTCACAGCGGCTCTGGCCTGAGGGGTCCTTGTCCACAGTGACTCTGGGACAGACTCTGAGATTGTCTGTGGTCCCGGCTGGAATTCCCTCAGAGCCCGTGTACCTCATGAGGGGATGAACCCCATCCCCTCTCATGGCCACTAAGGCTGGGGGTTCCACAGAGCCTCTGTTCCCACTCCTGGGAGCCGAGGCCGGCCTTCCTTGAAGTTTGTCCCCAGATCTGCTCTCTGTTAGGACATGCCCCCCATAGCCGGGAGTCTGCAGAAGGAACCACCTGCACACCAATTCCAGATCAGTCCTGCTTTGGGGTTAAGAAGTAGTGATTTGGTGTCTCATACACACATTGTGAAAACCACAGATAAATTGTGGTTTGCAATGACTTCCTTTACACTTCCTCCTGACAGGCCTCCGTTTGACGACCAGAAACTTAAAGGAACCGCCAGCTTCACCCCAGTCCCCACTGAATGCTCAGGGCCTGTTGCACCAGGAGCTGCATAGCCCCTGTGGCATCTGCTCAGTTACACTTGGGGAGAACCTTTTCTTTCTTGTTGGTGCGGTGGGGGACAGGGTTCTTACTATTAAAATGCTCATACCGTAGAAGGTTCTTCAAACTGAGCCCACCAAAATAACCCTTCCACCAGAGAGCAAGCATGCAGTGTTTGTGATGCGGTTTGTAGAAATGATTACATGACAGCCATGCTTTGCTATTTTTGAAACAATTAGGATGCAATTAAGCAATCTGGACGCGCCAGTCTGAATGTGCTCCCATGGGGCGAGGAGACAGAGGCGGCCCATGGCAGGAGGATCAGGTTCTCTCAGGAGAAGTTTTCCCTGTGCCCTTGAGGCCCCGCTGCCTTTCCCCGGGCCCCCCACGCTGTAGCCATCCGCTCGCTCATCTCTTTCTACTCCTGCCCAGGAGCCCACAGAGGCCCGGCACTCAGCTGACTCATCTCTCCACACCCAGGGACTAGCCCGGCCCTTGCTCACAGTCGGCCCCAAACGTTTGCTGAGTGTTGAGGGAGTTGCACAATCGGGAGAGGAACCCCGGGGCTGACCAAGACCACCCTCCCAACTTTCTTGTCTGAAACCTGGAGCAGAAGATGTTCCATGCAGCCCCACTTTCCCCTCTGCAGATCCCTTCCTTGTCCCTGTCATCCTCTGAGCCCTTCCCCCTAAGGCTGCAATAACCCTGGATTCCCAGGGGCTTTCCTTCCTCATGGCCACTCATTTACTCTGCTCTCGGGAGTGGGGCCCCGCTGCCCGGTCCAGTCCCTCTAGCCACCTGCAGAGGAGCCTGCTGCAGACACGGCACCAGTGACATCCACTCATACTTCTGAGGAGATGTCTTGGTGTTGTTGCTGTCCTTGGATCTTGTTTGTTTCTTGTTTTTCCCCTGGGAGGAAAATGAGAGGGTGCTCCGCCATCCTTCCTCCTTGCCGTTCCTGAATCCAGGTGGCCCTCCTACCCCAGTGCCCACCCATCACCTCCCTACACAAATGGAATGTCCACATGGGGCCACCAGCCTGGCCTCTCATTTCCTGGCTCCCTGCTCCATGCACCTTCACCCCCACTTCACTTCCCCATGGTCGTACCCGGGGGCCCACTCACTTCCCTACAGCAACACCTAGGGATCCATCCATTTCTCCATGGCCACACCTGGGGCCCATCCACTTCCTCATGGTTATACTTGGGCCGGTCCACACCCCCACGGCCATACCTGGGGGCCCATCCACTTCCCCACGGCCACACCTGGGGGCCTGCTCACTTCCCCATGGCCACACTCGGAGGTCCATCCATTTTCCCCCGGCCACACCTGGGGCCCGCCACTTCCCCGCCACACCTGGGGGCCAATCCACTCCTTCCCTGCCACATCTGGGGCCCATCCACTTCCCCACAGCCCCATCTGGGCCCTGTCCACTTCCCCATGGCCACACCTGGGGCCCATCCACTTCCCCACAGTCACACCTGGGCCCATCCACGTCCCCATGGCCATACCTGGGGCCTGTCCACTTCCTCATGGCCACACACGGCGGCCGTTATCACCCTGCCTGCCTGCCTGCCTTGGAAGGCCTGAATGTGCATGTTTCACTTTCTGACCACAGCCATCAATCCTTCCTTCTTGCTGATTTTCTCATCACTTAAGCAGGGTCGTGGGACCCGCTAAGACCTCTTCCCATCGTTCCATTCTCCCAGTCCATTTCAGCACCGCTGGCTCTTTGCCCATCCTCATGCATGCAGTTCACGCACCACCTTCAGCCCTGACCTGCCTGACCTCTGTGGTGGCCCCTCCATGCCCCAGTCCCACATCACCCCACTCTCCACCCGCTCGCCCTCTGGGTCTGGATGCTAAATATTCTGGGAGAAGTCATACAATTACACATATTTATGCCATGGCGGCATGTGGTCTCTGACCTACCTGTCTCCCTTGACGTCTCTGTGTGCTCCTGGTTGGCTCTCTCCTGCACTCTCTGAAAACTGTTCCACACCTTGACCAAACTCTGCAGAGCCCTTTCTCCTGCTTCTGCTCATTCACCAAGCCTCACATGTTCCAGAGCACCGGCTCTCTTAGCCTTCGTCTTTCTGTCTCCAGACTTGCCTGAGATGAGACTTTTCCCGCCCTCCTTCCCAACTTCTTACCTCCTAGGCTGGCGTGGAGGAAGAGGCATCTTCACCAAGGGGACCCTCACCAGGCCTCCAGAGCCCATCCTTCCTGCCTTCTATGTTGTCCCCTCTTTCCTGTGTGCTCAGTCCCTCTGATGTGTGAAACCAGTGACGGTTGAGCTCTGAAGTCAGCTCACCTGCAATTCTCCCAGGGCGAGTCCGGAGAGTGTCCATAAATTGGAACAAGGTGCGGAGTTCAGCCCAAACATGGCCAAAGTGCGGGCTCTCGGGGGCATTCATGAGGAGTTCTTGGAAATCTCGATACACCCTTGCCAAGCTGTAAGGAGCACAAAGCCTCGTCAATAAAGAGATAGCTGTTATTTTCATAATAGCAGTAGCACTTTGTGCTATTTTTTGAGATTGCAGGTGCTGACCTTGCTACTACATTATGTATCCTACAGTTTTACTTCCCCGTACACACAGGCTGACAGATGGGTGGTGAACAACTTGCCCGGTCGTTCTGTTCTGGCAGGGCCTGGCCACCTCTCAACCCCACGCTTGGTGTCTCTTGTCCAGAGAGGTCTTACATAGGATGATATTGATAGCTATTACTGGAGGTTCTTCCCAGTTTCCACCCACTTCTCTGAGACCTGCCCTTCCACCCCTGCACAGGGGTAGGCTCGGAAGCCATGCTTCATCCACTACGGTGCCCTGTGCACACACATACACGCATGCACACGCATGGACACGTGCATGCACACACACACACCTCTGCCAAGGTTGACTGGAAGGAAGAATGAGGCTGGGCCAACCAGCTTTGTTCCCAGGAATTTGAATGGCACTCAGGAAGCTGAGGGTCTGTGAGCCAGTGACCAGTGGCAGCCTGGGCGTCGAGGAGCACAGGAGACTGGCCCATGGAGGGCGGTGAATGGAGTAGATGCACAGGGAGAGATAGGGAGGTCTGCCTCACAGGTCCAGGTGGAGAGGGCCAAGTACATAGCTCCTGACAGCTCTTGGTTCTTGGCTGGCCTCTCCTAAGCCAGGCTCACTGCCCTTGGCTTTGTGAGAAGGTCTAGTCCTAATCACACACTTTCTTCTAGGGCTTAAGATTGCTTGAGTGGTTTCTACGCCTTGCAAGCAAAAGAGCCTGGAATAATCTAACATTTCACTCATTGTGTGTGCAAATGTGAAGCCCAGCTTTCCAGGCGCCAAGATGAGTGCAGCTGAAGCCTGGAGCCCCTGCCCTGGGTCTCATCCCACAGTCTTCCAGAGTAACATCTGTAAACACTGCCCGTCCAGTCCCATTGAAGATCCCTGCTGCCTCCCCCCACTGCCCAAGCCTCCCTGCTGCCACATACAACCTGTGGGCTCTCTCTGACAGGCATTTCTTCTCAGGAACATGAGTCTCAAGCCAAAGGCACAGGCCGTAGATGAAAATTTCAAGACTGAAGTGTGACCTCCCTGACCTTCCAAGAGGACAGGCATGCCCTCTCTGCCTTCCGGTAATCCTGGGGTTAGCAAGCAGATCACGATAGGCTTGCAGACCACACAGCCCTGGCATGACCACCCAACTCTGCCATTATAGGACCCAGGTAGCTGCAGTTTTCTCACTGCCCCTTCAGAGGGGAGTCCCCTCTGAGCGTGAGGCTGACCTACCAAACGTTCTCTCTCTCTCTCTCTCTCTCTCTCCCTTTTTTTAGTCCAAATGCAGATTTGACCTGAGCTCCTCTAAGGACAAAACTGAGGTAACCAGATGTGTCTGTTTCCACCTGACATGGTGCTTATACTAGTTGGGTGAAGCCTGATGCCCCACAAGCCTGCTAGGGACTTTCAGGTGTAGGCTGTACAGGTGCAGCCGAGGTCAGCACGGTGGTGAAGGATGGCCCTGTCAACATCTCTGTGCCTCTGTCTCTGGGATGTGCCCAGATCACATCCTCTCAGTGCTCTGAGAGGACACTCTGAAGGTGGACTCTCTTCTTGTGGGATTGACCTCAGAGTCGACCCCAGACCAGAGGTTGTCAGCCAGGAGTCCATAAGTTCCTGGAAGTCATGTGTTGTGTACTGTTTTGTGCGTGGCCATTTTATTTGGGAAGGGCCATCTTTTTTCATCTTCTTGAAACAGTCTTCAGCTCCACAGAGTAAGAACCCTGCTGTCCAACCGTACCGAGATTTCACTCCTCTCGGGTGCCAACAGCAATTGCTGCGGGGAACTTGGGATTTATCTTTTTCTCCCAGGAAGTAGACTTCACCTTGTAAAGCTGACTTCATCTCCCTTTTCAAGGCTCCCTGACATTTTTCTGAGTCCCTGAGTCTAAGAAAGCTTTTAAGGAGCAGAGATCGGCCAGGGATGATCTGCGTGAGGGGAATTAAACTTTCCTCCCACAGCGCCTCTACCCAAGCAGATGGCCAGAGGCAGTGGGCATGACTCAGCAGGGAGTCACCACTAGACTCCAGTTCTCAGGGGTAGAAGGACCAAGAAATGATCTCCGTGCAGCCCTAGTTGGATGCTTCCTCCTCAAGTGCCCTGGCAACTACTAGAATGTTCTGGAGAGGGAATCAGCTCTACTCCTAGGAGCTTAGAAGCTCAGCAAGTCACAGAAGCCCTCATTCAGGGCCACATGCTCTGCATACTCTGTATGGGGGCGTACGCCCTGGTACACACTGGCATGGAGGGGTGTGCGGCTACCTCCCCTGCGTGGGAGTATCTCAACACTTACACGGAGTTGTTGTAGTTGGATACGATTCCGGGAGATTCTCCTGGGGTGGGACTTTGAAAACAGGGATTTTTCACGTTGCAGAAAACCCCCTGGAGCCACGGCAGAATTCCTGCTGAGGGCATTGCCTTGTTGGGAAAATGGCCTAAAGAGGAAGAGGAAATGAAGACCAGAAGGAGTCATCATGGGGCCTCACCCTCTGGGGGATCCTCCACCCGTCAACATTTAAAAAGGGGGAGTATCTGATGTCTGCCAGGCCCTGCTGAATGCCGGGACAAGGCTTCATCCCTCATTGTGGCAGGAGATAGAAACATGTTCCAATGGAGGCATGGACAGAAGTGCAGAAGGGGAGTGATGAGGGAACACCTCACTTTGTGGTGAGGGGTGGAGGGGTGTCGGCTCAAGAAGGCTCCCCAGTGCCGCTGGGGCCTGAGGAGAAGATGTTCCTCCATCCCTTGGACCACCGCGTGCTGAGCACCTGCCCCGAGCACACAGTAGGGCTGTAGGTTATGGGCACCTGGGGGTGAGGGGGAGAAGCGAGGTTGACCAGACAGGAGCCTGATGCAGACCTTGACCCCTGAGCAGAGAACAAGGACAGGGGACCGGGCAGTTTCGCATGAATCTTGAGGCCGCCTAGAGGGAGATGTCATCCTGACCAGAAGCCAGTGAAGGCTTCCCGGAGGGTAGAGGGGTAAGAGGCTCTCACAGGGTCATCTGGGTCCACGACACCTTGGAGGTCTAAGGGCTGCTACCTCATGGAGTGTAGTGGAATAGCGTTCCTCCTCCTATTCCAGCTCTATGTGTCACATACTCTCTATACTGGCCCCTAATGCATTTGGAGAACTCATTTGTAGTCTGTTCTCTTTAAAACAAATGGGAGTTGAGGTGTGGAAAAAATAAAGCCAACAAAAACAAAAGAAATGAAAAATACTTGTACAATCTTTCAGTAATTACATATAAGTATTTGCTTAGGATACATCAGATTAGACATTAAAATGTGTATAGTGCTGATGAATCTGTTTTATGGATTATAGACACGAAGTAATGATGAGCAGACCCAGTCCCACACCCACAAACACAAGATCTTTTGAGACAAAAGGCCCGGACCCCTTCCCTTTAGGTGTGCGCAGGCCACCCATGCTTACATTCATGCTGGCTGTAGAGAGGGTTGGCGTTCCTCAGCCAGATCAGGACCAGAAACAGAGATAAAGGCCACACCAGTTCCACCATGAAGCGAATCTGGAAAAATGCAACAAAAAGGGAGAATAAGTCTGTGGTGCTAAGAGATTACGGGAAACAGCCAGGTAGACGCAGCTCACCTCGGCGCCTGCTACGCAGTAGAACTTTGGTTGAAAGGGCTTCCTTCTCTTATCCCTCCTCCTCCACAACCTCTACCCTGACTTATACCAACCAGATGCTGCGTCTGCCTGGCTTCTTCTCTGCCTCTGTTTAGAAAGCTGCGTTAGCACGAGACCTCTAGCCATCACGAGCAAGAGCTCCAGTGCATGTTCGACGTCATTGTGCACGGGGATGCAGATTCTAATGAGCAGGACCCTGCCAGAGCTCACATTTCCAACAAGCAGTGACTGAGGCTGTGATGCAGCATCAGAACCAAAACCCAGCCTCCTATCTCCAGCGCCGCCCCTCCCTGTTGCCTTGCCTTTTCCTGGTGCTTAGTAGACCTTGTAAATGTGGTCACTGAATGAACGAATGAATGAGCGAATGAGAAAATGACTGAAATATCGTGATCCATAGCAGAGCCAGCAGAAATCTGACCCACTAGCATGTCTCTTTTCATACTTCACGTTGCTTAGAGAAACAAAGCAGAGAACACTGCCATGGCTTTTACACTGGAAGGGCTGCTGAGAGCAACACAAGGGTGAAAGCTGGTGTTTGAATTTAGGTACCATGTAGAGCTCAAGGACTCTTGACTGAAAGAGGAGCCAGGGCTGTGGCAGCCCACACTCTGTGGCATTGCACATGGGATGTGGGCTGGAGGTATGGAAGTGTGGAGGGGAAGGAGGAGGGGGACTGGGCCCTGGGGAATGTAAGAGTGCTTCTGGCCCCCCCACCACCCCATAGACCTTGGTGGGGAAAGGGGAAACTCCCACGCTCTCCAGGCAAGCTGAGGCAGCTGCCTGAGACTGGAACCTCGGGATATACAGATCAGCCAGAGCCTCTTCGCATGTTCTTTAATGTGACCCTTTGTTGTTTTCCTTCCAAGGAAATGTAAACAGGCTCTCAGCAGAATGGGGACACCACAGCAGATGCTCAACAAACGTTTGCTCCTTTCCTGCTGGTAAGGACAAACCAGGTTCTGCTTTTTGGAAAATGGTCAGCTGGCGACCAGATGGCAGCCGTTTTACACCTCCTCCCACAAGACGGCCAAACACTGACACTGGGCAATTCCCACCAGTGGTAACGGACAGATCCCAAGCAGACTGGCTAGCTATTGGAAAGTTGGCAGACCCCCCAGGGAATGCGGATTGAGACTGGTTAGGAATTGCTGGAGGAACTGTGGACTCCTGGCCCCTGAGCACACATACTGTCCTCTCGTGGCCTGGATTTCCCCTTCCCGTCACTCATGGCACTTGAAAGTAATTGCTCCTTCAAGCAAGTGGGCTGTAAGGTTCCTAAGGGTAGGAACCTCATCTGTCCTCATCACCCCTGTGATTCCAGCGCCCACACAGGTAGGACTCATGATAGGTGCCGGATAAATATCCCAGGAATGAGGGAGCCTTTGCCAAGGCTGATCTAGGAGGCTTCTCTGAAACAGTTGGAGGTGACAGAGGGGCTCAGGTCACCAACAGCCTGCAGCTTTAACAAACTGCACCCCCTGAGGCGTGTACCCTGGCTTCTCACCTCCCATTTCGGGCCCCCTCCCATCAGTGGGTGAGCTGGGAGCACGCTCGACAATCTAGATAACAATGTGAATGGCAGACGCAGGTGATGAAACAGGAAATTGTTCCCGGTGTCTTCACCAAGGAAACGAGACAACCGGTCCAGATTCGGCACATATGACTCTTCCTTAAGACAATTGCTTGCAATGTTGGCTTTCTACCAAGTACACAGCTGCCTTCCATGTGGCAATATGTGTCTGGGCGAGGTCTGGCATTTTAAACACTGATGCTGATTTGGGAGTGGAGGGAAGATCTGGGTTAACAACCACTTTTGGGCTTGCTTAGCCTTGGAGTCTCAGTTTTCTCATCTAAGAAATGGGGCTGTTATTTTTCCCAGAGTGTACACTGAGGGTTAAAAGCTGGTCACTCTGGGGCCAAGCACCAGGGTTCCCATCCAGACTGCTCAGTCTCAGCTACGTGACCTTAGATAACCCACTCAGCCCCTCCACGCCCTATGGCCTCATCTGTAAGGCAGGGCTGATACCAGGGTTGGCGCAGTCTTGAAGGTGGGACGAGTGAACAGTGTCAAGCACAGAAAACACATTGGCACGAGAAGCTCCGTGACCACGAGCCATTTAGTACTGCCTCCCGGGGTTGTCACAGGGTCACGGGACGCTGTAGGTGACAGCCTGTTTTATAGGCAGAAGAGCAAGGAGTGTGAATTCTAGTGCTCTGCACCTTTTAGCCCTGCCCTGCTCTCACATTCATCCTTCCTCCTTTGTAGAGTCAGAGCTGCCAAGTTGCCAGTTGGAAACACGGGGCTTCCTGAGAAATGAGACACTCACGTCCCCTCCTCTGGACACGAGAGGGGCTTGCACCAGGGGGAGGAGTCAGCCAGACCTGCCTGGTCCGTGGCAGCGCCAGTCCCACACTCACTTACTCACTGACATTTTTGAAGTGTCTGGTCTATGCCGGGCCGGAGGGCTACAGTCCTCCCGTCCCTGGGAGGCAGGAGCAACATCTCCTTCCTTCCTTCTCTGTCTGGCCTAGGGCAGGAACCGCTTTGCCTGTGTACCTCTCATGTCTGCAGTAGGGCTGCCGCTTTCTGCCTATAATCCCCGTCCCTCAGTGATCTCCTCTGCTGACCTAGGCCAGCACTTCTCGTGTGGCTGATGCTGGAAACACGTGGGGGTCTCAGGCCACGCCCCAGATAAGTTACATTAGAATCTTGAGATGTGGGATGTCAGGATCTGTTTGAATACTTCTCAGGTCATCCCAACGTGCAGCCAAGGCTGAGAAACACTGGTCTAGGCGGTGGTGAGACTCTTTGAAAAACATTTGTGGAAAGGCCAGCATTATTGTTCTCACTCTGTGAGCATGTGTTATGGGGCTGTGTTTCACACTTCACTCCCTGCAGAAAGACCCCCTGCGAGTCTGTCCACAGCCCAGCAGAGCCTCACAGCAGCCTCTGCTCCCCTCCCCCAACCACCTGCCCGGTCCTGCTCAGCACCCCCACCCCAGAGTGGCATCCTTGTCCTTGACACTCAACTGTGCACAGGCCTACCCTAGGGAGAAATTCCACAGCATAATTAAAAACATGTTTTCTGAGCAGCTCAGACTCCCCCACCCTGCCCTTTACACATGTCTGTAACTTTAATTAAGCTCAGCCGAAGCTCAGAAGGGGCTGGTGGAAAAATTTTTTTTCCAAACTGGTACTTCCTTGTTCTCTCTCTCTCTCTCTTTCTCTCTCTCTCTCTCTCTCTCCCTCTCTCTCCTCCTCCCTCCCTCCCTCTCCCCCCTCTCTTCCCCCCCCCCTTTACTATTCACCCTACTTGGGGCAGGCGAAATTTCTGGCAAGGGCAGAGTTGTGTTTGTTGTTCTAAAACTTAGCCAATTAAGACTTTCTTGCTTCCCCTCTGTTTTCCATTTAAAAGAGGGAAGCCAAGGCTTGAAACAGTCACCTGACTCTCCCTTCCGCAGGCAGAACTGAGACAGGGTTCTTAACCTGGATCAACATGGCCAGAGCTGGGGGACGCTTGGAGCTGGCTACCTAGCCTCCCTGCACTGTCACGTTCTGGTTACTTGATGCTGGGCCTAGGACAAAAGCCATGGCTGTACCAGGTGCCCGGGTCTGGGGCCAGGAAATGACAAGCCACTGACGCTCACGAGTGCTCAGGCCTCCTCCTCCTGTCCTGACCCAGGACCAGAGATGACCCCAAGGGTCCCTGCACTGAGCTCCAGGTCGAGACCTGCCTAGTGATGTTTATGCACTGCCCGGCCTGGTCCAGACACCACGAGGATGTGTATCGTCCCGTGTGGTGGGAGTGCTCACCATGGGGAATGCTGGGTGTAGGCGTGAAGTTCGTAGGAGGCTTCTCTCACCCAAACCAACCCCAGTGTCTCCTTGGAGCCCCCAGACACATCCTTGCTCACCCTGCATGTCTGTCTATGCCATGTTGCTCACATTATACTGCTCTGTTATTACACGTGGGCTCCCATTCCCACCTGCCTCTGATCCATGAGAGTCGTGCTTGTGTCTAGCTGACCTTGGCCAAGGGCAAACGCATAGCCCGTTTGTCATGCCCAGTGTGAGTTTGCACTTATTGTCCCAGTGCAATTATTAAGTGTTCTCTTTCACATTCAAAACTGCCCTGGTTTGGATGGTAAATGTCCTGGATCAAGCTCTGCCCACCACCAGCCTGTGAGATGGAGCTGGATCCCTGGGGGCAGTGATGTGTAAAGGCCACATCTGCCTGTCCTGGAGTCACATGGCTTGTGTGTGGATCCCAGGTCCAGCCCCACTGTTTACTACCACATCTCCAAAGCCTCAATTACCCGTCAATACCATGGGATAACAGGGTTCTCTCTCAGGGAATTGTTGGGAAGTTTACATGAGGTGATACACGCCATAGTAGTACTGCACCAGGCACTTAGTAATACTTGACAAACGTTAGCACAGGAAGGACAGAAGGAGGGAGGGAAGCAGACATCCGAAGACGCTCATCCTACGCCCTTAGGGGTTGGGGTGTGGGGAGGAATGGGGAAGTGTGGTGTCTGCTTTTACTCTTGCTCCACTCACAGGGGTAAACACCCAAGACCGTGGGGGGAGTTGTAGGAATTAAAAACCCAGGAGCTGAGTTATGGGTTGGGTGTGTTGCCCTTTTCTCAGAGACACCATTTGCTAGAGGCAGAAGTTTCCAGAAGAACCAAAGCTTAGGAAGGGACCACAGACCCTTCTCAGAGCTACTGGTGGGCTGTGGAGGATGCTGCCATCTTACCCAGACATCCTGGAAGCTCCCGGGATGCAGCAGCAGGGGGGAAACTATTAGAGGCACAGCAGACAAGAGAGCTCAACTTCCAGGCCATCGGGACGGCCTTCGGCCAATGCCAGCCCAGCCCAGGCCCAGCCCTGGGAGATGCCCTGAGCCAAGGTTCCCAGTCTGGCACATCACTGGCAAGGCAGAGTCCCTGAGCCAGGGAATCCCACCAATGCCACAGACAGGGAGTGGATTGCAGAACACGTGGGCCAGACTCTGTCCTAGAAAACAGGGTTATTCTCTGTGGCAGCCATGTGCTTCCACAGGAATGGAGTAGTTGCAGGCCAGCAACTGTGGTTCTCAGGTATATTTTTTGAGGGCCACACAGAGCACATTGGGAATAAGTTGAACTGAGAATCATTATCTCCTGTGGAAAAGAGAGAGTAATGACACACTGGGCTTTCCGTGGCAATCCATAGACCACAAGCAACTCGCAGGCAGGGACTGGGCTGTCCCACCGCCACTGTGTACCCAAGAACCTGGCACAGTGCTTGGCAATTGAAGGAGCAAATGAATACATAAATAAATGTAGCAACGGATCTTCAAGTTTTATCGGGATTTTCACTCAAGAACGGAAACTCCTGCAAGAAAGGGGCTGAGTCTCTGGTGACTGTCAGCACCTGGCTCCTGGGACCACACTTAACTCTAGCTTGGACAGCAGAAGCAGCCAGAGGACAGTGGTGTTCCAGCAAGCACGCTCTGACTTGCTGCACCTCCAGACGCCCCGCGTGCTATCCCAGTCACACACGGGCTCTCCAGCCATCCATCACAGGGCTGGGCTGTGTCCCTTGCTGCTCTCCATTGTGCTGGCCACTGAGCTGTCCCCGGGCACCACACCCACTGGCCAGCCAGGGCCCCTCCACAAGGGCCCGAGACCAGGCTCAGGAGCCCGGCGGCAGCCTCCCTGCCCCCTCCACAAGTCCTCACTTCAGCTCCACAGGCCTCTTGTTCCAGCAACTCCTCTTTTCTCCTTGGCTCAGCCCTGGGGTGGCAGCTGTGTTCTGCAGTCACTACCTCCTGACACCTTGCTTCTGCTCTCTCGGTCACCATCTTCGTTCTGAGCCAGCACCTTCCATTTTAAACTGTCTCTGACCAGACCCTAATGTGACATGCACGGGCCTGTCACCATTCCACCAGCTGGCCCCGTTTCTTCCCTGACATTCCTTCCAATACCCAGGAACACCCAGCCCCAATGACGCAAGAGTGTAAGTTGAGGTATGGAACGCATGATCTCTCCTTCTCCCCGAGTTCCCCTGCGGCTTGCTGCCCTTGGCTTCTAGTCTCAGCCCAGCCCACACCTTGCCCCTCCTTCTTCCCCATCCTAGCCCCTGTGCTCCTTTGGCATTTGCACAGTTTTTCAAGGCTGTAGCAAAGTATGCTATGTAGTTACTGGTTATGTAGTCACTCCTTGCCCCTTCCCAGAAAGAAGGCACAGAGGCTAGTTGGTGTTTACATGAACCGCCATGGGGTGCCCTGGTCCCCCATGGCTCTTGCCTGCACTTCTCACGGGATATTTGGTCTATGCGACTTGACGTTGCTCTCGGTCTCAAGACATACTTCAGATGTTCCCAGCCAGCCCAGAAGCGGGCCCAGGGGAGAATGTGCCTTCTGCCTTGAGTCCCTAGTCTAACCCGGCCCCAGTCTGCCCGTTGCCAGGGCTCAGAAAACATCTGTGATGTTGAATCTGGAGTGCAATTAATTGTAAGATGCGCTGTCATTTTTACGCTCCATTAAGAAAGACCAGAAAAGTGTCCTGTTAAACTGTGACTTGATCGCGAGCTGCAACTTGATTTCCAAAGCGTGAAAATGTGAAAACACAAGGCACCTCCCAGAATCAAGGAAGATAGGCGCTGCGGGGCTGGGGTCTGCTCCACGGAGGCCTAGCTTCCCTGCTCGCAGGGCTGAGGGCCCTTCCCATTGCCGGCGAGGCCGCCCTAGAGAGTCCAGGGGGCGGGGGAAGGACAGGCCGTGGAGTCCTGGGCAGGGTGGGCAAAGACCGTCTGGCTGAGGACAGAGAAGCACGTCTGCCTGTTGCACACACGCCCCGCCCGGCCCACCGCCTCCAGCCTGCTCCTCTCCTCCACACCTCACTTCCGGGCACACACAGCGGGGGGTACCTTTTGCCTTTTCCGCAGGGTCCAGTTCTTCCACAGCAGAAGCCGTATCTGCCTCACGAAGCCCATGCTGGGGACCACACGGGAGCCAGGAGATCACGCAGAGCCGAGGACCCCGGGCGGCAGGGGACATAGGCCGGCTCAGGGCTTCTCTGGCTCAGGCTGCTGTGTCCTTCTCGTGGTGATTAGTGGCTACTTTTCCCCTTCAAGCATAATCCCTTTTAATTACACATAAGCCCTTTGTCGGGGAGAGGAGGCAGACACTGGCCGGGTCATTTTTAGAGAGAGAAAGGGAACCTTGAAGATACGGGTGGCTGGGCATGAGGGATACTGAGACGGGGAACTTCATGAGAGACCCAGACCCTCAGGTGCCCTCCTCCATCAGACAGGTTCAGGGCTCCTGACTTTGCATAAACATAGTGTGGGCATGTGCCCCCGGCAATAGCCTGCCATGAGTGGCATCCAGGTTGATGCCCCTGGAGTACAGTCAACTCACTTGGCAGGTTTGACACGTCCCTCTCCATCTCAGCCCTCCATCTTGCTCCATAGTGACTTTAGATCAGCCATCTTGGGGCACCTCTGAGCTCAGTGGATGGTAAATGATATCCATCTCTTGTGCTAAAGTTGATTGGCTAGTCATGACTGCCTGAAGCTGTGTTGAGAAAGGCACTAAAACTCTCCAGGCTCAGCAGGACAGAGCCCATGCTTGATTGGCAATGTCTGGCACAGGCTGGGTGAGAGGAGAGGTATAGGGCAGGCCTGTGACTTGTCCAGCTCAGCACCAGGTGTTGGCTCTGGTCCCAAGGGGAGCCCTAAACAGAAGCCCCCCTCAAGCACAGAAGTTTTTGTCTCCACCTCCTTAAACCTCAGAAGTTGTTTCTCTTTAAAAGACTCTAGAGCCTCGAGACACCAAAAGGGGTGGAGGGAGTCACCGGGAGGAAGGGATGCTGCCTGCATCTGCAATCTGGCTGTAAACATGGGATGAACTTAGATCACCTAAGCCATTTATAGGGAGCCATTAGGACCTACATCTGTGTGTATGGGGCTTCTGCTTAGGATGTCAGCAGAGCTCCTTGGAGGCGGTGGCTTTTGTGAATCACACAATGACATTTTACAGTATGCTTGATTTGCAAGCTGCTTCTGCACGTGCTATTTCATTTCATCCCCACTCCAGTTTTGTAAGGCAGATGTTTGCTGTTTTACAGATGAGGAATATGAAGCCTAGTGAGACGAAGTGCTTTGCTCAGGGTCACACATGACAATGCTGGGTTCTTGAGCAAGTAAGTCATTTAGACTGTGTAAAGACAGGGGAACAAGAAGAGTTTACCCTGCCCAGGAAAACCACAAGAAGTGAAGCATGGCCGCAGTGAAGGCACGGATGGAGGATCCTGGAAGAGGAGGTGGGAACGGAGACAGGAGCAGACTGAAAGTGGATGATGGTGACGGTGGATTTAACCGAGTAATTTACTGAGCATCTGTAAAGTGATCTCAGCGGCCCACAAGTGCAGGGCACCCCCAAACAGCAGCAAGCTCTGTACAGAATAGTTAAGACTTTGCTGCTTGCAAAAAAGAGTATGGGTTTTGTCATGCAGGAGGCGATGAAAGATGTTAGTCCAGTGGCTGCCAAGAGCAGTCAGTTTACCCTGGAAGCACTGTGGAGGTGGGTTGGAGGGAAGCGAAGAACCCGAACAATGGCAGTGACAGCCACAATGGAGAGGTAAGAAGGAGGGAGATACAGTGGGCTGAGTGATTTACTGGAAGAGGGTGGTGAGACAGAGGGAGAATTCAGCTAGAATGATTAGGCTTAGGGCATGGCTGGCTGGAGAGTAAGATGGCGATGCTCATAACTGAGAGAGGAAGGCCAGAGGAAAGCCAATGGGGAGTAGGAGGAAGTGAGGGAGAAGAGGGTTTGCATTTGATATATCTGAGGTCTCAATGATGACATCTGAGGGCAAAAACTCAGCAGACAGATACCTGGGTTGGAGTCAAGAATGAGCTTCTGGGTTGGAGACATAGATTTGTGCATCAACGTAGAGGTAGAGTGATTAAACAGATTACCTGGGAAAGATAAGCTTGGAGAGTATGTGAGGTTGCTGCAAGGAACCTGTAGCTGGTGAAGGAATATGCTCCCTTCCAGATTCCCAAAAGAGGTGCATTCATCAGATATCAGCTATGTAGTGTTCTTCCATAGTTTCTAAATGGTGTACTTTTCATTGAGTTAGAAAAGAGAATGTTTTCCCGTGCCTTGGGAGGCTGAGGTGAGTGGATTGCCTGAGCCCCAGGGTTTGAGACCTGCCTGGGCAACTTGGCAAGACCTCATCTCTACAATAAATCAAAAAAATTAGCCGGGCATGGTAGCGCACGCCTGTAGTTCCAGCTACTTGGAAGGCTGAGAGGGAAGGATCACTGGAGCCCAGCAAGTCGAGGCTGCGGTGGCCGGGAGCGGCCACTGCAGTCCAGTCTGGGCGACAGAGTGAGACTCCAATTCAAAAAAAAAAGAGAGAGAGAAAGTTAAACTCTGAGCACTCTGTTGTATTCAATTGATGACGCACAGGGGTCCCCAATCCCTGGGCTACGGACCACTACCAGTCAGTGGCCTGCTAGGAACCAGGCCACGCAGCAGGAGGTGAGCAGTTGATGAGCAGAACTCTGTCTTCTGTCAGATCAAAGGCGGCATTAGATTCTCATCGAAGCACAAACCCTATTGTAAACTGTGCATGTGAGGGATCTAGGTTGTGCGCTCCTTATGAGAATCTAATGCCTGATGATCTGAGGTGGAGCTGAGGTGGTGATGCTAGCATCAAGAAGAGGCTGCAAATACGGATTAACATTAGCAGTGAGGTTTGACTGCACATCCCCCCACCCCCATCCATGGAAAAATTATCTTCCATGAAACCAGTCCCTGATGCCAAAAAGGTTGGGAACAGCTGCTGTGATGGCATTATTCCCATCTAACTGGTACTCTCACCTGAACAAATTCGTTTGTTGATGCTGACACATACAAAAAACGTAAAATTTACCATTTCAAGCATTTTAAGTATACAGTTCAGTGGTGTTAGTATATCTATATCATTGGACAGCCATCAGCACTACCCACCTCTGGAGGTTTTTCATTTTGCAAAACTGAAACTCTGTACTCATTAAACAACAACTTCCCTTGCCTCCCTTCCCCGAGCCCCTGGCAACCACCATTCTACTTTCTGTCTCAATGAATTCGACTACTCTAGATACCTCATGTAAATGGGATCACAAATAAGTGTGCTTTTATATCTGACTTATTTCATCAAGCAAAATCTTTAAGGCTCGTCCATGTTGTAGCATGTTGTCTTCATCTGTTGAGCTGCTATAACACAATGCCATACACTGGGTAGTTTGTAAACATCAGAAATTTATTTCTCACAGTTCTAGAGACTGGGAAGTCCAAGATCATGACACCAGTAGATTCTGTGTCTGGTGAAGGCCTATTCCATAATTCATAGACAGCACCTACTTGCTGTACCTGGTAGAAGGAACAAGGGGTCCTCTTGGGTTACATTTTATAAGGGCACTAACCCCATTGATGTGGGCTCCAGACTCATGACCTAATCACCTCCCAGAGGCCCCATCTCCTAATACTATTACCTTGGGGATTAGGATTTCAATTTATGAATTTTGGAGGTATACATACTTTTAGACCATATCACATACAGCATAATTTTTTTCCTTTCAAAGACAAAATATATTTCATTGTATGTACATACCACATTTTGTTTGTCTAGTCATCTCTCCATGGCCATTTGGATTGTTTCCACCTTTTGGCTTTCATGAATAATGCTGTTATGAACATGGGTGTACAAATATTTGAGTCTCTGCTTTCAATTATTTAGGGTATATACCCAAAAGTAGAATTGTTAGATCAAATGATAGTTCTTTTTTCTTTTCTTTTTCTAAGGAAGAATTCTAGAAAAATCATAATCCTATGTTTAGTTTTTTGAAGAACTACCATACTGTTTTCCATAGCAGCTGCATCATTTAATATTCCAACCAGCAGTGCAAAAGGGTTCCAATTTCTTCATATCCTGGCCAACACTTGTTATGTTCTGTTTTTGTTTTTATAATAGCCATCCAAATGGGTGTGAAATGGTATTGAATTGTGGTTTTGATTCACATTTCCCTAAGGTTTAGTGATGTTGAATACATTTAATTCTTTTTTTACTGTCAATATTATAGCTACATATAGGTATGGTTCCCCATCCCCCCAGGTAACTACTGTAGTTTAAACATTATGTCAAAAACAAAAGTTATGTTCTCAGTTTTCTCAAATATTTCTGAGAATATGCTTAGTCAAGAATGGTACTAATAATAACTACACATTTCATTCTCATTATCACCATTGAAACAAATTGATCAGGGTAAATCTGAAATTGAAGCAAACATAGAGGAAGCAGTAGGTTCAAGACAGGACTCCGTACATGGATTGAGAATTGTGAAGTTAAATAATAGTCCTTATCAACCCATATTTACCTCCAGAAGTATAAAGAAGCCAAGACAAACAGTAAGGTTTTAAAGGCCTTGTCATTTCTATTTCTGAGGGTTGAAATGGAGTGTCATATAGGAAGAGGCATGCTGCTACTTATACCAGTTATTCTGCCAACAAAACAGTTCAGTACTGGAATTTGGAGCAAAAACTCTGGAAAAATACATAAGCAAAATGAGTTTGAAATTTCTGTAATTTTGGAGTGGGAAGAAACTTGATAATGAAACTAGAGCCAATAGATCATAACTCAAAATAAACTGAGAAAAAGAGAATGTCTCCCAAGCACATCATTGGACATATATTTCTTTGAAAACAATGATTACAGATTAAGTTGAAGATTTATGAATCTATGTCATCTGCATAAAGGCCGTTTGGGACATCATAATGTAATAGAGACAAATATCTTGATTTCTAAATTTGAGCTTATTTCTGCCAAGTTCAAAACTAAATCACAGGGCAGTTAAAACCTGAAACTCCTTCAATCATCATGAATAACATAAGCATTTCCTTAGCTTATGCAAGAATACTTAATGAGATTATAGTACAACAAATAAATAAGCATCAATTGATGGAAGTTAAACATAGGGAAAAAACCCTCCAAGCCTGGTAGAAGCTGCTAGTAGGCTGGCTTCCTGGCTCAAAAGGCTTGTGCTTCTCTGAGAGTGCCCCCAGTGCCAAGGAAGGAGTCTACGGTACCCCACAGTGGCTTGGTCATGTGTGGTGACACAACCTTAGCCTAATCGCAGGATTTTGGCCGTGGACTGGAGAGAAGCATGCATTTGTCATTACAGTAGTGCAGAGGTGATGGGAAGTTAGTGGCCATGCTGGGTCACTGGGTTCGGTCTGTACACTGTGGGAAGGAGCCTTCGCAGAGAGGGACTCGGAGTCTCGCTTGCTTTTGCTGACCCAGCCTGGGACTCTGGCACAGCCTGCACCCAGGAGAAAGGAATGCCTTTTTCTTTTTTCACAAAGGCATCTTCTGCTCACCAAGCTAGGCAGCTGTGAGGCAGCCTCCACCCGGAGAGAACCTCTTCCGACTTGTGTAAAAGCGCCACCAAACTAGCAGAGGCCTGAGGCTGTGTCCTCGCCACTAGGAGGAATCTGACCACAGTGAGAGAGAATGAAGGGAATGTGCAGAGGGGCTCAGGCAGGAGCGTGGGGCCAGCTGGAGCTGAGTCCTGTCCCAGCTGTCCTTGGACACAGCTGCTCCCCTGCTTCAGGCAGTTTAGCTGTAAGACACGCCAGTCCTTCCAATAAAATCTCCTTCTGCCCAAATTAGTTTGAGTTTGGCCTTCTATCATTTGAAACCCAAAGATTCCTGACTAATGTGACCTCTCTTAACCAAGGAGAGAATATGACTTAGACCAATTCACACGGGGTAAGAAAAATTACTTGCAGCCTGTTGGAATGTATCTGAATAAAATTCTTGGGTAGGTCTGTGATTGCAGCACTAATATAAGTATTAATATAGTCCTAATAGAACTCAATGAAGTTGCCACAAAATCTAAAAAAGGGCTGTCCTGTCACGAGTATCTTTTAAGAAAGCAAGAGAACTCCAAAGTGCTCAATGCTGCCAATTCCTGCATCTGTCAGGAAAAGGGTCACGGTGTTTCAAAACTTGCTGAGCAGTGTCAAGGCATAACAAGTAGGAGGGTGTGTGGTGTGTTCAGAACACACCAAACATCACGCATTATTAGCTGGGACTGAAGAGCTTTCAACATTTACTAAAACATTAAAAATGTCAACTGATTCTTCAAATACTGTGGTGACCAGGGAACCAAGTAGGATATTTGTTTCCAGTTTTGAACCAATCTTTTGATTAAAATTTATTTATTATCCACTTACCAGAATTCTTTCTAAGGAGCCTCAAAGTGAAACTGTAAACACATCCTCCTTTGTTTTCAGAAGTAGAAGCCACACTACATAGCTTATCGTCAGAAAGAAATGATGAATATTTCAAAACCATTTGGCACAGAGTAGAGGAATTTTTCCAGAAAAATAATCTCTAAAAGTCTCATATTAAAAAATATCACTGGAGGAGAAAAATGTTAAAACCATGAGAATTTGGGTAGATCATTTCTCTTGCCTCCTCAGGACATAATAAAACTAATGTCTGCCACTATGGATTACTAGTTATTTTATTAGATTTTAATTTATACTTTTTTTCTGAGGATGGTTATACCAAAATGAAAATAATTTCTGAATTATTGAATAAAACATTAACAAAACACATTACAGAATTCTTCATAGACTCAATGCAAATGTAATCCTAGAACTTTGCTTTGACCTAAAATACCAACAGCTCAATTTTATTATTAATCATCTTGACTGCTGTCTTATTTGACGTGGTCTTATTAGTGAGCCATGTGGCTTGGAGCTATTGCATGTGACTTTGATGTGGCTGGTGACTGCAGCAAGAATGGTACGCCCAATTTTCCACTTTGCTTTATTAGGCACATTTATACAGTAAAAGAAGTCCCCTTGTCACTAATTATTGTGGAGCAGAAATTAATGACCAAATTAATAGAACTTTAGGATTCAGTGGTATTATGGAATCACTGGTCCAGTGGCTGGGAAATAAATGATACTTTTCTAACAGAATCTCTCCCAAAAGGATCTGCCCATCAGCTGGCACTGATTTAGTCTTGCCTATAAGAATTTTGGACTTCAGGTTGTTGTTCTTGTTCGGTTGACAGGTAGATGTTGAATTTTAGCTTATGAAAATAGTATATTTACCAAAAAATACTCACCTGATTGTTTCCACAAGCTTCTTTCTTGTTTAATGAGAAGAGATACTGTTTTTATGTCTAAGCAAGCTTTGCCCATCAACTCTGCAAATATTCCAGAGCTGCCCTGGAAGACCATGGAGGGAAGAAATCTGGAGTGAAATCAAGGGAACTCATTTAAAAAGTAAGGAGATGAGTTCATCACGACACCCCTTTTAATGATAAGGTCTGAAAATGTGCCAAATATTCATCAAAGAAGAATGGATAAATGAACTGTAGTATGTTCTCTCAGTCAAATCTCTTATAGCAATGAGCATTCATAAACTACACCTAAAAATATAAATAATTATCCCACAGACAATGCTGACCATAGGAAGCTCAACACAAAGCACTCACAGTCTATACTCACATACAGTTCAAACATGGGCAAAGCTCATCTCTGATGTTCGAAGTCAGGATGGTAGTTACTCTTGGGGGAAGAATGGGGGCTGGAAGGCGCACAAGGGGCATTTCTGAGGGTGCTAGGAACATTCTGTCTTTTGATCTGGGTGCTAGCTACGTGGGTGTGTTCTGTTTGTAAAAATTATCAACCCAAGAACTTAATGACTTGTGCATCTCTGTATGTATGGGGTTGACAATTAAGTTAGCAAACTTACCACCACGTGCTATGTTGGCAGCACAGTACAAACAACTTGGTATGGTTTCATAACCTTGGAATATGAGTGCCTCACAGCTGTGTTCGTGTCAAAGTGTGGTGGTGTCTTACTGTGGCGGTGTTCATTATTGTTGCTGCATGTTTTTGTGTGCAATTGCAAGGATGCCAAAGCTTGAATTAGAGCAATGAGCAAAAATTAAATTTCCAGCTAAACTTGGCAAGAGTGGGAGTGAAAACAGGGACGTGTTAGTCCAAGTTTATGGGGATAATACCATGAAGAAAATGGCAGTGTGCAAATGGATTAAACATTTTTTCTGAGGGGAGAGAAAGCATTACTGATAAAGAGCGGTCAGGATGGCCAGTAACAAGCAGAACTGACGCAAACATTGCAAAAATTTGTCCCATTGTAAATCAAAATCGTCGGCTGACTGTGAGAAGCATAGCAGGCCAAATAAACATTGATAAAGAAACAATTAGGCAAATCTTAACTGAAAATCTTGGCATGAGAGAGGTGTGTGCAAAAATGATCCCAAAGGAGCTCTTGCATCACAACAATGCACCAGCTTTGTTTTTAGCCAGTAAACAAATAACTGTATTGGAACTCCCTCCCTACTTACCTGATCTGGCTCCCAATGACTTTTTTCTTTACCTGAAGATAAAGGAAACATTGAAAGGAAGACATTTAATGACATTCAGGACACCAAGGATAATAAAATGACAGCTCTGATGGCCCTTCCAGAAAAAGGATTCCAAAATTGCTCTGATGGGTGGACTAGGCATTGGCATTGTTGCATAGCTTCCCAAGGGGAGAACGTCAAAGGTGACCATAGTGATATTCAGCAATGAGGTGTGTAGCACTTTTTTCTAGAATGGTTTGAGAACTTAATTGTCAGACCTCATATGCCCTACTTCAATAACAACAGAGAACTCAGTGAAGGACCCTGAGCAGGATGAGCTAGAGATGCCAAGGAAAAGTCTAGAAAGAGTGTTGCCACAGAAAGAGAACGTTTCCAGGAGGATCAGTCTGCGGGACCTGGTGACTTGTGAAAGGCCACGCAAGAGAAAGCTGCCCCTTGGCTCTGATGACTGACTTCTGAGAGAACAACCTCAATGGGAGGCAAAACCAGACAGCAGTGGGTTGAAGAGTGAGACGTGAAGATGGCAGTCATGTTTTCAAGCTGGACTGTGAGGGGAGCCGAGTGAGGAGACAGCAGCGGGAGGAATGTTGGATCCAGGAAATGTGCATTTCCCTGAAGGTAGGAGAGATTGAAAAGTGTTCATGTGTGGGCAAGACCCAGTTGAAAGAGAGGCAATCAAGTTCCTGGGGAATGATGGATGGGATCCCAAGGAAGGGGAAGAGGTGGAATTAGCCCTGGGCAGGAAATGGGACACTTTTTATTCCACAGCCACTGCAGGAAGTGGGGCCAGTATGGGCAGGCACAGATTCACTGAGGGAGCGGAGGCTGGGAGCGGAGGAGCAGACTGCCATGACTCCTGTCTTACCCGTGGTGTAGGAGGCCAATGGGGGACGAAGAGAGATAATGTGAAGATTCCTTGTGTACAGACTTACAGTCCCTTCTTTCCTTGGTCATTTTTTTAAGCAAAGTGCACGTTGAGTCAGCCATCTACAATGGGAGAATCATTTATAAATATTGTGTCTATAAATCTTAGAAGGGAAAATTATTAAGAGAAAACCCACCCTCCCTCCTCCTACCAGACACACACACACACTCACCATTGTATTCATCTAACGTGTTGACAAATGACAGGTAAAGAGTCTTGTTATTTAGTTCAGCTTGACAGTTTAACCCGATAATCAGCACCAAATGTTTTCTGGAATTGTTTTCCAGGTAGGGTTCCTTCTGGTCCAAGAGAGCTGGATCCTTTCAAAGCCCACCTGGCCACAGGGAAGGCAATGTCGAGTTTTTGTCCTGGGTTGGCCCAACTTCTTTCCATTCTCTAGGCACTTTGGGGCTTCTTCTGGCACCCCTGCCTCCATCAAAGGCTGATGGATTTGGGGAGATGAAGCATATGGAAATTAAAGATCACGAAATGTATTAATGTGAACTACCTTGACCCGGCACCTTTGAAAAGTCTTCATGGACTTCAGGGGGTCATGCGAGCAGGGTGGAATTCACACAAACCAGTATAAAGAAGTCTGCCTTAATGGAATAAAGCTAAATCAGGTTGTTATAAAAATTGAGGGGCAGGTTGTCATTCCAAGCACATTTTATAGACTCACTTCCAAAGCTGTTTAGAGTTTTGCTGACTTGACATTCAGAAAACCCAAATGGGCCCCGAGATTTTACGTTTTATGTTACCAGATAATAGAGACTTAGAGGGTGCCAAGAGTGTTCCAGAGCTGACCATCAGTCTGGGTTGTTATCACATGGGCCTTGGTGAACTGCTGGCTGAGAACGCAGCCTTTAACACCTGAGTAACTTCACTCGCAGGGCAGACCTGTCACTCTAATCTCAGAGCATCCCAGGCGCGGCTGTGGGTGTGTGTCAAGAGTCAGACATTCCAAAGGCTCTAGCCAGAAGCAAGAAGACAACAGCGATGAACTGAAGAACAGGGAAAGAGACGTTCTGGTGCCCAAAATAATTTTTGAGAATCAGGGACCTGGACTCATTCAGAACAAGCTCTTTGTAGTGACCCGTTTAATATAAGTAAGATAAATAATAGTTGGAATTTGAGCATCCGTATGGAAGGTGCGTGCATCCTTGCAACGCCAAGGAAGCCCTGGCCCCACCCTTAGGATCTGTGATCAGGAGGTTGGAGAGTGGAATCTCCACGACTGGAACCTGCATGTCCCAATACCTGTCCACAATAGGTGCAGAACTTGCCACCGGGTGCACGCTCACAGCTAACCAATCACCCCTGAAGCGGCAAAACTGAACAACAGTCACAGATGGTGTCCTCTGTGCAGCCACTGTCTGGCCTGGAACACGGGGAGAACGGAAGGAAGATGGAAACAACTTAGGCAGCACTTTGTGAGGGGTGGAGGTGGCGTGGGAAAGTATTTCACATGGGTCTTGCCTGCTCAGCCTGACAAAGAAACCTTGTGGTTTGCTGTCAGATTCCTTCAACTAAATGTGCAAAGGGAGAAAAGCCTCTCTTGAGTGGGAGCGCGTGCCCTCTTCAATCAGCTCCACATTCCCCTCCGCAGCAGCTCAGGCCATTCCAGGCCCTCTGTCTCCTCCTCTCCCCATGCATTTTAGGGCTGGGGAAGGAGGTCAGAGAAGAGGTCCAGAGGCTTGGCTGCAAACTGTGTGTCAGGCTCCGCTCCTGCCGTGGACTCACTTCTGGCTCCACCTCATGGGATGGAGCACAGGCACTTGAGTGACCCCCAAAACATCATGGAAGCAAGTCTTGCTATTCAGCAATCGTCCCAGGAGCCCCCAGGTTGGTGTCAAGCAGCTCCATCCCTTGAGGCTGAGCAAATGCTAGTTCTCTTTACTCCTTGATGCACCTATTTTTAAAGCGCTTCTCCTTAATATCACTTAATCAAGGTCTGAGGGTGAGTGCTGTGGTATTATGGAACATCACAGCATTTGGAACCAGACAAAACTGGGTTCAGATCTCTAATTTGCTACTTAGTTGTGTTACTTTTAAACCTAATTTTTAAAAAAATGTGGGGTGCAATTCAGGGTTAGGTACATACGTGGTCATCATACAGGTAAAGTGTGGGTACCCTTATTGATGTCATGAGTCCCTCCTCCCCTGACAGTGTCCCACTACTCCCAATCTCTTTCTTATAGTATTATGATAAATGTTCAGAGTCCACTTATGAGTGAGTATATGTGGCATGCAGATCTTTGTTTCTGTGATAAATCACCGAGTATTATAGAATCTAGTTCCATCCAGGTTGCTGTGAAGCTCATAATTTTGTTTTTCTTTATGGCTGCATAATATCCCATCGTGCAAATGTACCACATTTTCTTTATCCAGTCCACTTTTGAAGGGCAGCACAGTCGGTTCCATGTTTTTGCTATTGTGAATGATGCTACAATAAACATGCATGTGCAGGCATATTTTTTATAGAGTGATTTAAGTTCCTCCGGGTATATTTCTGAAAGGGGGATTGCTGGATTGTATGGAAGGTCGATTTTTAGATCTTGTAGAGATCGCCACACTGTTTTCCACAATAAACCTAAATTTTAAAAGTCTGGATGTTGCTATGGTATGAGAGAAATGGCCTGCATTAAACCAGGAGCTTCTCAAGTAGATACAAAAAATGCCCTTTCTCTTTTCTTTTCTTCTCTTTTTCTTTTTCTGAGTCGGAGTCTCACTCTGTCACCCAGACTGGAGTGCAGTAGCAAGCTCACAGCCACCCCAGCGTCGACCTGCTGGGCTCAGGCGATCCTTCCGCCTCAGCCTTCCAAGTAGCTGGAACTACAGGCATGCGCTACCACACCTGGCTAATTTTTTGATTTATTGTAGAGATGAGGGCTCATCAAATTGCCCAGGCTGTTCTCGAACCCATGGGCTCAGGCAATCCCCTCACCTTGGCTTCCCAAAGTGCTGGGATTACAGGCTTGAGTCACTGCACCCAGCCAAGGGCCCTTTTTCTTAATAAGTGATGTGTCTTAATTTTTCTCTCAACTGCTCTGTAAGTTGCTAAATTGTATTTGGAGAAAGACTGGACATGGGCTGAAGAAATCCCTTAGCATAGAAGCTCAACACTGGTTTCTCCACGATGCCCAGAGAGGATGTCTTAAGTAAAAGCCATTTCACCAAAGACAAAACAAACCTTGCTGTAAAATGGTTATCACTGGCTTTCAACTTTTAGCAGCCAAGTTTCAGCGGGGGAATGGCAGACACTTGGGCTTGACCTGAGGAATTAATCCCAGCAAGGCTGTTACAAACTTTTTCCAGAGCACTTAGGCCTTCCCTCTGAAAAATGCTGGTTCAGGACTATTAAACAATTCTCAGACCAGGCGTTGTGGCTCACGCCTGTAATCCTAGAACGTTGGGAGGCCGGGGCGGGAGGATCACTTGAGCCTAGGAGTTTGAGACCAGCCTGGACAACTAAGTGAGACCTTGTCTTTACAAAAAAATCAAGAAATTAGCCAGACATGGCAGCACGTGCTTGTAGCCCCAGCTACTCAGGGGGCTTAGACAGAAGGATTGCCTGAGCTCAGGAGATTGAGGCTGTGATGAGCCATGATAGTGCCACTGCACTCTAGCCTGGGTGATGGAGTAAGATCCGCCCCTCCCCCCCCAAATCCCTGCTTTTCAAAGACTCTGGTCCTGTGCAGAAGGTGCAGTCATGGTATGGACCCTCTGTAACACGGCTGGCAAAACATGCTTCCTAGCAAAGGAAAGGAACAACCCTTTGCCTCACATCCCTTCCTTATGGAGTTGGTGCCTTCAGCCAGAGTGGAGCAGGGGCACAGGGGAACTTTGGGGAGAATGTCAACAAACCTCTTGACCATTGTTATTGCTGCTGAGGACATGAAGAGGCTGATGGAGATCAATCAGAAACAGCCTGGACATACTCCTGAAGAGGCGCCTTCATTGCCAATAGCAAGCTTCTCCCGTGCCTCATAAAGGCATCTGCCTCCCGCCTTGATCACGTCTGCCATGTCCATAGAACTCCTTCACTTTACTCATGTCATTGATTTTTAATCGACTCACTCTTTATACCCAGCCAAATTCCAAACAATCATCTGGGAGATCATAGGTTGATTATAGTTTTCTAGAATACTTTGGAGCTTAGAACTATTAAAAGATACTTTCACGGACTTCTCAAAATCATCTTGTACAACACCAGTGGGCAGATTTCCTAAGACACTTCTTCGGATGATCCAGATGTCATGGAAAGAGTAACTTCTGCAGGGAAGACATGGATGGCTCTTTTCTTTCTCACACTACTTACCAAGCCTTCTCCAACTCCACTCTGGTTGCAAAAACTCCTAATAAAGCCCTCCTTTTCTTTGGTATCTAAAATACTCTCATATGTACCATCTCACTGGATTTTCACAACTACCTGTGAGGTGGACAAACGTTTTTATACCCACTCAGAGGAAAGTGAGGTTCAAAGTTTAAATCACCTACTCAAAGATACATAGTCATCTTGTCACAGAGTCTGGACTTCTGTTGTAATAGAGATAGGGTGGCTCCCATTCTCCTTAAGATTTTGGCAGTTAAGAACATAGGACTCGGCCAGGTGCAGTGGCTCAAGCCTGTAATCCCAGCACTTTGGGAGGCCGAGGTGAGGGGATTGCCTGAGCCCACGGGTTTGAAACTGGCCTGGGCAACTTGGTGAGACCTCATCTCTACAATAAATCAAAAAATTAGCCAGGCGTGGTAGCACGTGCCTGTAGTTCTGGCTACTTGAAAGGCTGAGGTAGAAGGATCGCCTGAGCCCAGCAGGTTGACACTGGGGTGGCCGTGAGCGTGCCACTGCACTCCATTCTGGGTGATAGAGTGAGACTCCAACTAAAAAATACCCAAAAAGAACCAAAAACAACAATGCAGGACTCAGAGTCAGACCCATCTGCGTTTGAAACGTTATTCCACTGCTTGTTGGGTGTATAAGGCTGGGAAGGTCTCTAAAAACTCCATTTTGATTAATTTCATCATCTGTAAAGCGGGTGTAATAGTGTCTATTGCATAGAGTTGTTGTTGACAGTGGCTGTTGGAATTCTGACATCACAGAGCTGTGATTTGATGAGGTTGACATGAAAAGAAGAACTCATCACGGTTCCTAGGCCGAGGAGGTGTTACATAGTTGCTGCTGTCACTTTGATAAGAAATGTCTACTGCTGATGCTTTGCTACTTTGCATCTTGGAATCAGTGATGAAATGATAGAGCTTTTAAAATGGAGGTCCATCTTCATACATGCGAAACATACCTCTGAGAAGAGAAAATCACTCCAGCACCAACTGCTAACTCTCTCCCCCTTCCTGTGGCTGAGTAGCCATTGCCACTCCTCTAAGCACTTTCACAGAGGAAAGACACCGCATGTTTTTATAGGCTTAAAGTGTGCATCGGCCCAGGTACACTAGCTTACTTATCCTCCACATGTGCCCTGTGATGCAGGCCTTACTCTCATCTCACAAATGAGGAAACACTCTCAGAAAGGTCAGATGGCATGCCAAGGTCACAGCACATCAACAGAAGACTGGGCGGAAACACAGGCTTCTCGGCCTTCCCATCACATGAGTGGGAAATGCACACCTGGCTGAATCTTCCTTTGACTTACATTCCCCCTTCCTGGCACATTGTGTCATGAGCTCTGCAAAAAGCTGCCCAGCGCATCCACCAGCGGGGAAGCCGTTTGTTTTCCATTGACACTGAGGCAGGAAGTAGTCGACAACTTTCCACTCTGGACGACCACTGGCCAGTTGTGGTCTTATCCCGTGCACTTAAACAGGGAAAACAGGCAGCCGGAATCGAGCATTTGCTAAAAGGAAAACTGAGTCACTTGTTTTTCTCTGATTTCCATTCTGACCTCCCTCTGTGCAGATAGATGACAAATAGCTCCCAGACCTGTGGGTGACTCAGCCACACAGTGGCGGCTTGGCTGGGTTTCCAGTTCGGTTCCAGGAGTGCTAATTCCCTATTTCCTCCCATTGCAGAAATGCTCACAACACACTTTAATGACCACCGTGAGCGCCCAAGGGGAGGAGAAGACTGGGCTGGTTTTGCAAATGGTTATCTTCCTTCCACCCTGCAGATGGAACACCTGGCCCAGAGCCTGCAGGTGAGGGAGCACGGGCACCGACTGTCTTTGCCAAAGGACACATAGGCCCTTTCACAAGCTTGGGCTCACATTGCATTCACCCTCTGAGAAGAAGTAAGGGAGAGAAAATGGAGAGGCAGGGAGAGAGAAGGGGCAGACTGTGGACATGAATGGCAGACCAGAGGGGACGGCCAAGCTCGGCCCTACTGCCACGGTGCCTGCCCTGGAGCAGGAGGCCCTGGTAGCGGCGGCCTGCCCCTCCCGTCCACAGCCTGGTGGCCACTTTAGCTGAGTACTTTTTCAACCCTAAGAGTCTACCCGCTGCCCCTGTGATAGACAACTTTGTCAGATTACTCAACATTAATCTCCCTTGATCAGATTGCAAATTATATCTGAAGTTGTTTTCATGGCAACTGTACCCTATTTTCATTCAGATTAAACGGTAGGATTTCTGAAAGCATTCCCAATGGCTTTGGTAAAACAGTTTAATTTGCTGGATTTGAAAATATCGGCTCCAAGACTGAACTTGTGTCATGAATAAATGTCTCTAAGGGGCATATACGGTGCTTTGGTGTATACATACATTTGTTTAAAAACAGTTTTACATAAAACATGCATAGCACAAGAAAGCTCCTGGGAAGGTCTGGATCATTAAGCCTCTGCAGCAACCTCTCTGCAGCTGTCACCTCTGTGCCAGCCTGGAATGGCTGTTAAACATTCAGATTCCCAGGCTCTGCTGGGCCCAGCTACTCAATGAGAACCACTGCGAGCAAGGCCCGGGAATCTGTATGTTTCACAAGCTTTCCACATGGCTCTAATGCACAAGCTTCTGAGACGCTCCCAGCAGAACTCAGAAAGACCGGCCAGTGTCCCACGGCGTGAGTGCCGGGTTTCCCTTCAGGCTCTAGCAACCAGGTTGCTAATTCTCACAGCTTTAGGATTGCTACAAACCAACTGCCTTGGAAGAAAAGTGTAAATGGTTCATACTAAGAAAAGGTAACACTGATTTCTATTACATCACGAAACATAACACAACAAAATCAAACACACAAATCTTGGAGAACTTTTACTTATTGAATCAGATAACTCAGTTCTGAAATCTTTTATGTGAGGCTCTTAGTTGACTGTATACTTATGTATCCATTTTTAATTCAAAGAATAAAGACCATATACATGTACAGAGTATTTTATGACAAGTGCATATTCTTTCTGCAATCTTAGACTGTTAGCAACCAAAATCTTCTTACCAAAAAAAATTTTAATTAAAAAAATTACAAAAAAGGTAGGGCCTGTTCAGGCTAGAGAAATAACTTGGCAGGCTCAAGTGACAGGGCTCAAGCAAGTGCCACTGTGCCTTCACCTGCACTTTATTGACTCAGAATCATTGTACTTATCCGTGTAACGATGCCAAGGCCACTCGAGTAAAAGATGTCTCCTAAGCTTGACTTCACACCAGCCCACACTATGTAAGCCGTGCCTGTGGCCTGTCCATGTGCCAGGCGATTATGCTGGGACAGAACTAGGCACAACATGAAACATTGCTTCTCGACTCTCAGCCATGTGTCAGAATTACCTGTAAAGCTTAAAAAAAATATATTGACGTATGGACCACACTGCACACCTACTGAATTGAAACCTTTGGGTCCAGATAACAGAATTGATAAAATCTCACCAGGTGATCTTAATGCAGAGCCAAGATTAGAAACTCTTGTGTTAAATTCTACAAAGAGCCTTCTGAGAATTTTTAGTCTACAGTAGATAATATTGATGTGAATACATCTGTAATGGGACAAGTAGTAAGAACACTTTTGAGACAAACACAGTAGTGATGGATGGCATCCAGTATGACATAAAAACACCATGTAGAGACAGAAGAATAAATCCACAAGTGACAGAGGTCAGGAAAAGCCAGGAGATATTCCTGGAAGATTCTGGTTGGTGGGAGAGGTAATATACTCTGCTGCTCATTGTTTTGTAATTTCTTTTTTTTGTTGTTTTTTGTTTTTTGAGTTGGAGTCTCACTCTGTTGCCCAGGCTGGAGTGCAGTGACTCTCACAGCCACCCCAGTGTCGACCTACTGGGCTCCAGCGATTCTTCCGCCTCAGTCTTCCAAGTAGCCAGAACTACAAGCATGCACTACCAGCTAACTTTTTTATTTATTGTAGCGATGAAGTCTCGCCAAGTTGCCTGGGCTAGTCTTGAACCCGCAGGCTCAGTCAATCCACTCGCCTCAGCCTCCCAAAATGCTGGGATTACAGGCTGAGCCACCGAGCCAGGCCTGTTCTGTAAATTCAAATTAAGGGCTCAGAAAAACTTCTTCTAGTTTAAAAGGCAACTTTTTCACAATGCTAATGTATTTGAAACTATATAAAATTATACAAATAAATAATCTAGAGTGTATACAATTTGTATTAAAACTATATAACTTTTAACTTTTATTTTAAAGTAGAGCTATAAATAACTAAGTCCTACATAAGACAGCATATGTTTTCCAGGAAAAAAGTGAAGGACTAAACAAATATGAGGTGAACTTACATGACCATATTTGTATTCATGTTTACATGAACTCCAGGCACTCAAGTGAAGAGAAGTGGCAGGCCTGCCGCCTGGCTAGTGTGAGGGTCTCTGTAGGGCTTCTGGGGACACACCTCTCTTGGCAGTTGCCCATGTGGACTCAGTTCCAAACAGATTTCTGCAATCCTTGCCTCTAGTGGGTCAGCGCCATATGATCTTCAGTATTATTGCAGGAGACATTTGCACCATGAGTATTGGAAGGTCCTCCAGCCACAGCTCCCTGGAAAATGACTTCTCCTTTGCTAATGCTTGGAAGCCCCGATTCACATAGGTTGGAAAGTCTCCGGTAGAGCCACCACTGTCATCAGGGAGGGGGTGGGCTGAGTATGGCTGGTGGCTTTCAGATACTAACATGCCCAAAACTCCAATGAGCTATTTTTAAATTAGACTGCTTAGGAAAAATGCTTCATTAGTTTACTTTATTCTTTATATTGATTCAGGAGGATTCTGTTGGGTAATTTGAGAAAATGGTGTGAAGAGAAATTTCAGAGTTGAGAGGATAAACCTATCACTTTAAAATCAGAAAGTCTAAACCAAACAGCGGATTGTCTGGTTGTCCCTCATCAGAGACAATTGTCAAGAGGCTGTCAGTGATAACACTTCATGACAGCTGTTAGGGGCTACTCACTAACTCAGGGTCCTTTTATATATCTCAGCCTCTGACTGAGTTCTCTTGTTTGTAGTTTGTCTGTGATTCTCTTTGGGCTTTAGGTTTACAAGCGGAGATCATTTTAATCTCCTCCTTCCCAAGTTTTTACCTTCATTTTCTTTCTCCTATTTAGTTGTATCGGCCAGCATTTCAAGAGCAATGTTGACTAGTAAATTGTAGCAGTAGGAGGCATTCGTGCCATGTTTCTCTATATCAGGATGTGGACAATGTCACTTGCCCCCTGAGTAGGCTGAGACTGTTTAGGTTGCCACCCACGCCAGCCTCAGATACAATTATGGTAATAGATTTTATGATATGGGGCCATCCACACATTCCCGGAATAAACTCCAGAGTTTGCAAATGTAAGAGCGTGAGGCCGCCGGACTTAAGCAAGCTGAAGCATCATTTCTCAAGTAAATAAAATAAAAAAGGAAGGATTTTGTTTTCATTTGCTTTTGAGGTTCCTAGACTGAAAATTCACACCAGGAAACACCACTTATGTATCTCTGTATCTATAAATATTCATTGCCCAAATGTGCACTACAAGAAGCATGTTCACATGCCCTTATGTCTTTGTAATTGAGCCTTCAAGCCAGCCCTCAGACACTGTCTCTCACAGCCTCTGCAGGACCGGCTGGGAGGCAGTTGGAGGCCGGCGGCAGGCTCCTAGTTCAGTGCTACTGCCCTTGCCTTCTGCCCGCTCGCAGTAAGTCGCCTTCCAGACTACGGATTTCCAAGCAGAGAGGGCAGCATCTTTTCCTGTTTACTGGATTTCAGAAATTGGGAAGTGTCTTCAGGCTGAAGATTTTAAATAGGATGAGATACCGGAGAGACCTCAAGACAGAATTTCCCAACTCACCTTGGAGTGTGCAGTTTGGGGCCACTGAGGGACTGGGACAGGAAGACTTGGTAAGAAGGAAAGAGTAACAGGAGCCACACTCCATGGAGATGTTCAGTGAGGGGAGACCAAGAATCAGTTGACCGAGTAATTTCTGACTTTTAAAAGACGTAATTCTGACGTCTTAAACCTCATGAAGGTTTTTTTTGGTTTTTTTTTGAGTTGGAGTCTCCTCTGTCACCCATGCTGGAGTGCAGTGGCACACTCACGGCCACCCCAGCATCGACCTGCTGGGCTCTGGCAATTCTTCCGCTTCAGCCTTCCAAATAACCAGAACTACAGGCATACGCTACCACACCCAGCTAATTTTTTTGATTTTTTTTAATTGTAGAGATGAGGTCTCGCCAGGTTGCCTGGGCTGGTCTTGAACCCACGGGCTCAGGCAATCCAGTTACCTCGGCCTCCCAAAGTGCTGGGATTACAGGCTGAGCCACTGAGCCCAGCCATGAAGGTATTTTTTATTGTCAATTGACAATATGTATACATTGCAATTTTTAATTGTAAATACTTATGGGGTATACAAAGTGATGTTATGATTTATAAATACAATGTGGAATAATTAAAGCAAGCTCATTAATATATCTGTCACCTCATGTGATGGTATTTTAAAATGCATACATACTAACACTCATTCTTTAATAGTAAGATAGTGATTACAAGCCCTAACTTTGAAACCTAACAACTTTATGTGTGAGTACTGGTTCTGTCCATTCCTGGTTGACCCTTGGACAAGGGTCTTAAGCCTTAGTTTTCTCGTTTGTAAAGTAGGAATTATACAGCTACCTGTTTCTTACGCTTGCCATGTAAATGAAACAAGAAGATGCAGGGAGCCATCATGACGGAAGCTCAAGAAGTGTTAGCGACCATGAGTTTTTCTTAGGTATCCATAAGTAACATGATTCTTTTAGAGTTCATGTAGCAGGGACTAAAAACAAGGCCTCAGGGCAAAGAGGGCAGCTATTTCCATTCCTCTAGTTCTTGATGCTGTTTAGAACTATAATATAACTTCCCGGAGCAAGTATTTCATCTCAGGGCCAAGGGAAGTGTGATTCAGAATGTTAAAAAGCAAGCATAAAGCTCACAGACCTGAAATCTCAAAGACCAGGATGTCAGAGGCACCACGAGTCCTTGAAATCAATTGTGTGTGCATATAAACACAGCTATAACATGATCGTGCAAAAGCAACACTTAGTACAATATAACATACACGTGCCAACGTGGACATTCAGGCTGATGGCTCATCTTCTATTCTATTTTAGACACATTAGTCAAAACCCAGCACCGGGAATTCCTATACGTAAAACTGACACTTATGGGAAATAGCAAGTGAAATATTTAGCTCGCAGTGTGACTCATCCACATCCATCAAATCCTGGGGTTAGTGGGCCCTTTTCTGTAAAGGGACAGATAGTAAATATTTCAGGCTTTGCAGGCCATAGGGCCTCCGTTGCAGCTACTCGACTCTGATGTTGCAGCAGGAATGCAGTTGACATGTAGACACATGGGCATGACTGTGTTTCAATACAATCGTATTTGCAAAAGCAGATGGTGGGCCCAATTTGGCCTGTGGCCAGAGCTTGCTGACCCATCCTCGAAATAACATAGTCACTAGACTATTCAGAAACAAGCTTCAGTACATCTGATCTTTGCTTTTTTTTTTTAAGTCAAAGTTTCACTCTGTTGCCCAGGCTGGAGTGCAGTCGACTGACTGGGCTCAGGTGATCCTTCCACCTCAGCCTTCCAAGTAGCTAGAAACACAGGCATGCGCCACCACACCCAGCTATTTTTTTTTTAATTTATTGCAGAGACGAGGTCTCGCCAACTTGCCCAGGCTGGTCTCGAACGCTTGGGCTCAGGGAATCCTCTTGCCTCTGCCTCCCAAAGTGCTGGGATTACAGGCTTGAGCCACTACACCTGGCCAATGATCTCTGTGCAATTTAACAATGTGTGCACTGTCCACAAATGAAGATACTTAGTTACATATACAGATACTCCTGTATGTATATATAATAATAATTATTATATATATAATTGGTGTTATAAACATGTAATATATTTTGAATGTTTTATATAATTAGGGAAAAACTTAAAACTGTATTTTATTTATTTGTATGCCCATGTTTTCAGTTGTTGATAGTTTTATATGGTGTCCTTAAATAAGAGAAATGCAGTTAGGCTGGTCTTTTAATTGTGAGATTCAAAGAAGTCATATTACTTGGAATATGGTTTAATAATTTTAAAGCAATAGTCTATTTCTCTTTTGATATTTCTACTTTGTTGTATGTATACTTTGTTAATCAACAATTCAGTTCCAAACTTTTTTCACCATTACATAAAATACTCAAGTTGTCAGTGAAAGGTACCTATAGAAACCTAGAAGAAACTTAGCTCATTCTTAGTCTTTTTGCCTCAATGTAACCATTAGCAAGCATTCAGACATTCTACTGCAGGACAAACAGCAGCCTATCCCATCCCTCCTAGGCAAATCTCCTTCAGATACAAGATCAAGACAGCCCAAACGACCACCCCACCTTTGGTCAAGGAATTGGTGAATTGCAAATGTCTAACAAGTCTCTTGCAGGAATCACTCCCCCCCAGAGCTAACCTACGTGACACAAAGATACTCCACCATGGCAGCAATCATGTGACTAACCCACCCATCTGCCTGCTGTCCATCACCTGACATCATCAGTACCTGCGCTTGCCTGCCCCTTTGTGATGATGTGGAAGCAGACCACCCCCCAATCACCTTAATGATCCTCTCCCATCTAGGGGAATGGTTAAAAGGACTCAACCACAAGCAACCAGGGGCCATTGCCTTGCTAGAGTCTGGCGTGGCCATGAGCTCTTTGAGCCATGGCTGTAACTATGTTTCTAGGCTTTGGTCCCGGTCCCCCACCTTGGGGAGGTGAATCTTCTCTCTCCCTTCTCTTTCTCTCTCTAATTTACTTTTAAATAAACTTTTCTTTCTTAACATTTTTGTGTGTCGCAATTCTTTGCAATTTACTCGGATCTCTGGGTTGCCAGCATGCACCGGCTTGCCAGCCCCAGCAGGGCTACGCGCCTCGTCTCACCTCTCCACCCTCACCCTGTCCGTCTGTACCCTAACATTTTGCATTGATTTGACTGGAAATTTGTAATTTGTATATGTCAAAGCCCGAACCTGAAAGACAAATTATCGACATATCTTGAGGTTTAACTAAACCACATGATTCAGAAGGTGTATCTTTGGGCAATCTAGATGATGGTCACTGGTTAAAAATAAAATCCTGGTATGAAAATGCATAAATATAGTTGGTAGCCTTTGGCTATCACAGAAGATATTTTAAAATAAAGTTGTCATTTATCATTTGGAAAATAAAAGCTTTTTTTTTTTTTTTTTTTTTTTTTTT
>CAUYQG010179377.1:0-18347 GCA_963574415.1 Tarsius wallacei | reverse complement strand
GCGATCCTTCCGCCTCAGCCTTCCAAGTAGCTGGAACTACAGGCGTGCGCTACCACGCCCGGCTAATTTTTTGATTTATTGTAGAGATGAAGTCTCGCTTGCCCAGGCGGGTCTCGAACCCGCGGGCTCAGGCAATCCACTCACCTCAGCCTCCCAAAGGTGCAGGATTACAGGCTGAGCCACCGAGCCCGGCTTTTGTCTTCTATTTATCCAATCTGGTTGTTCCTTTCATGTCTTCTTTTGTGTTAATCCAACTTTTTTTTTTAGTATTTTTCTCCATACCACTCATCACATTTGACATTTAATATACTCTACTTATTTATTTGGTTATTTTGCATGTCTTCCCACTAAACTCCACTAAGTTAGGGGTTTTTGTCTCTTTGGTAAACTGCTAGGAATATAGTAGCAATGAATATTTGCTGAGTGAATGATTAGCTGCATCTTCACCTCTTCAAAACAGCCATAAATAAACAAAAGCCTCTTAATGAGAAGAGCTTCAGATTTTGGAGCCTTGTTCTTTCAATACAGTTCACTCTTCTTGACTTACAGAACTTTTGACATTTCATTCTCATTGTGACTATCATGTGGGTCAATTTAGAAGTCTAGATAGGCTAGCTGCAGATTAAATGGAATTACATGTGAAAGTAGTTTGTGACGTGTAAAGCACTATGAGATTATAAGATGTATCGATCATTGTGTGCAGTTGCATGAATTAGGCTTTTTCAGATTTCATTTTGAGAATGTGTGTGTGTGTGTGTAAGGGATGAATATTTTGAATTATCAAAATAATAATGTCATTTCAGTGTGTTTAGAATAATATCCTTACTATGTTCTGGTTAATGTTTTGTCTGACTTTTCTTTTTTAGGAACTTAAGAGATTTGAGAACTTTGTAAAATCTTGTCCTCCATTTGATATTGTCATTGATGGCCTCAATGTCGCCAAAATGTTTCCTAAGGCTCGTGAATCTCAAGTTGTAAGTACAAGTTTTATTTTGTTATTCCACATCTCTAGAAATATTTATTGTACTCATTTGTGATTTTCCTAGGCTCTCAGCTCTCTATTTTTCTTTCTTCTAAAACTAAGCTTCTAAAGGTGCCACAATGATCATCTGCTCCTTTAAGATTCACCTTTTTCATTACTGACAAGTAAGTGGCTCTTAAAGGCTGGGAGAAAGAAATTAAAAGAGTGAGGAATTTTTTTTCAAAGACTATGCAATAATAAAGGACCAGATCTTCCCTTTTTGTATAACCTTTCACTAGCCTTCACCTAGGTCTCAACTCTCCCTTTGGGGTTACTCTGTTCCCTTTGGTCACATCTGTATACGACAGGAGACCCCCCAAAAACCCAGAATTTGTTTATAACAAGCTGTGCATTTATTCTTATGTGTTTAAACTTCAGTCACCTTCAGAGTACTCTCTGTTTGATGCAATACACCTATCGAGATGCTTTTTCTACTGCTCAAAACAGTTTTTGAACTCATCAATTTTGATGCCTTTTAGTGCTTCTGCCGTTTTTTGTTTCACCTCTTCCGTAGCGGCAAGACAGTTCCCTTTGAAGACTTTTTTCATCTGAGAAACAAAAAAAAGTCACTCAGGGCGAGATCTGGTGAATAGGGAGGGTGGGGCACTTGGGTCATGCAGTTTTTGCTCAAAAACTGCTGAACACTCAGTGTGGTGTGGTGTGGGCAGGTTGTTCTTGTAAATCACTCATCATGAAATTGGCAAACACATTGAAAGAATCTCAAAAAAATTCACTGAATTAAACTCAGATGCTCACAACAATGCTAGCTGGTACACTGATATGGATGGGTTAACCTGGTGAGAGAAGCCTATACTACAAGTGCTGGGATTACAGGCTGAGCCACCGAGCCCAGCCAGCTTTTATTCTTAATAGAATTTAATGTTAGCAACGGTTATAACAAATTTTGTTATTACCCAGCTCTTTATAGCACAGTTATCTTGTGGCAGTACACTGGTATTATAGTTGGGAAACCTCAGTTTAGAGACTCAGAGATGCTACGTCAATAAGGAAAAGAAAAAGTTTCCCTTTGATTCTAGAGATCTGAAAAAATAAGGTTTTTTTCAAAATTAGATAAAAATTAAAGGCATTTAACATTTTAGGTAATTTATCAGCCAGAAGAAAAAAATCTTAAAAAAAAAAACCTTATATAAAAATCTCAAAGTGTTGGGATTACAGGCGTGAGCCACTATGCCTGGCCTCACTGCAGTATTTTCGTGGATGATTTGACTATCACGCCTGTAGTCTCTGCACTTTGGGAGGCTGAGGCAGAAGGATCACTTGAGGCCAGGAGTCCACGACCAGTTTGGACAACATAGTAAGACCTTGTCTCTACAAAAAAATTTTTTAAAAATATTAGCCAGTTGTGGTGGTGCATACCTGTAGTCCCAGCCACTTGGGAAGCTGAAGCGGAAGGATCACCTGAGCCCAGTAGGTTGAGGCTGTGGTGCTGTGATTGGGCCACTACACTCCAGCCTGGGCAACAGAGTGAGACCCTGACTCAAAAAAATAAAAGAAAATAGTTGAAATTCTACTTTTAGGAACTGACCGTCACAACTAGCACATAAAGTTATATATCCAAGTATGTTAATTATTGCATTATTGGTAAGCAGAAAAAGATCTAAACTATTAAATGTCAATCTAAAGCCGGATACATAGTGGAACTTCCGTTTAAATGAATAAGGTAGATCTATATGTGCTAATAGGGAACAGTAGTCAAAACATAAGAAACAAATTGAAAACAGTATGCTTGGTATTACTCTACATGCATTAAAAACAAAAGATTACCCATATATAAATAAATGTTTGTTGAATAAGTCTGTATGTTCAGAGAATTTCTAGAAGCTTACATATGTACATACACAAAATTTAACAATGGTTACCTTTTGGAGTTGAGGATAGAGGACTACATAAGAGAATGAGCAGATTGCTTTTTTTTGTTTTTATTTTTGAATTTTCTTCTACCGTGAGCATATACGAAGGAGGATGCCCAAAAAGCCAAATTTTATTTATTAAAAATTGTATATTTATTCTTACATGTTTGAAATTTAGTCACCTTAAAATTGTTCTCTGTTTGATGTAGTAAGTATTGAAAAAGTATTGAAACACTTTTTCCATGGCTCAAAACGGCTTTTGAACGCATCAATTTTGATGGCTTTTAGTGCTTCTGTTGGTTTTTTGTTTTTTTTTTGAGTTGGAGTCTCATTCCATCGCCCAGTCTGGAGTGCATTGTTACACTCACGGCCACCCCAGCGTCGACCTGTTGGGCTCCGGCGATCCTTCCGCCTCAGCCTTCCAAGTTAGCCAGAACTTCAGGTGTGCTACCACACCAGGCTAATTTTTTGATTCGTTATAGAGATGAGGTCTCGCCAAGTTGCCCAGGCTGGTCTTGAACCCATGGGCTCAGGCAATCCTTTCATCTGGGCCTCTCAAAGTGCTGGGATTACAGGCTTGAGCTACCGTGCTTGGCCGCTTCTGCTGCTTTACCTCTTCCACTTTGGCAAAACATTTCCCTTTGAGGACTTTTTTCATTGAGGGAAACAAAAAAAAGTCGCTCTGGGTGAGATCGGGTGAATAGGAAGGGTGGGACACAGGGGTCATGCTGTTTTTGGTCAAAAGCTGCTTAACGTGGTATGGACAGGTGCACTGTCATGGTGGAAGAACCAGTCACTTATTTGCCACAACTCACGACATTTGTCTGTAAATCATGACTCAACCTTCTCAAAACTTCCAGATAAAAACTTTGGTTGACCATTTGATCTGGAGGAACAAATTCCGAGTGTACTACAAGGGGGCCCCCTTTTTGGAGGGATCTTCCTGAATTACTTTAAAATTAGAAAATATATTAGGAAAAGAAAAAAGTTAAAATATATTCTTGATAAACATCTTAAAATAATTTTATAATACTCTTTGCCTTGTGGATATACACAATTTTTAAATCACTTCTCTTTTGTTGGACATATAAGGTTGTTTTTCATTTTTTCTATGATAAGTAATACTTGGACGATTATCTCTGTGCACATTTCATGTGATTTCTTTGGAACAGATTCCAGAAATAGAACTTTAGTCAAAAGATATGGATATTTTTAAAGTTCTCAGTATATATTGCCAAATTACTTTCTAAAATGATTGTAGCAATTTATACTACCACCAACAGTGAATAAATAGAGCCCAAATATAACACATTTCTTCCAGGTTGCTCACTACATAATAGCTTTAACTATCATCTGTGCCATGAGTCTGCTCAGTGAAAAAGGCTGGATAGTTTTCCCCTCCATTTTGTAGATCAAACAGATTTTTTAACATTGGGGAACAAAGTTTAATGAAATGGTTCCAGAAAGGAAATATTCTTTACTATCTTTTTTGTCTTTTTTATCTCTCTCTTTCAATATAGTTACCTATAAGTGTATGTAAAGGAAAGATTAGGAATTCCAGTTCCATGAGTCTTGAATTTTTTCCATCTTTGTGTGAAGAAGTTTCCAGATTATTTCTGTGGAATAATGTACATATTATTTACGCTCTTCCTATAAATTGTCTGCATAATGTTATACATTCTTCTTGGTCCCTTTCCATTAGTGGTTAATTCCTTTAGTGGTTAAGTATTATTCTCTGTAAGCTCATTAATGAGAAAAGAACCTTTTTGCATTCACTATATTAGGAGAAGCACCATGATCACATATCTTGAGTTCAGAGCCTACTGCTTAAAGGTAATAGAGATTAAGGACCTAAAGAAAGCAAATTCTAGTTGTGAATTTATTTTGTTAGTTTTCAGATGTATCTTTTTTCTATTTTAATTTTTCTGAAGCCAAGTATATTTTATAATTAATATTAGCAGAAACTTGCTAGCCACCATGTAAAGATTTATTGGTGATTATCATTGTCTGGGTATATACAGATTTAACTGTACACGGTGTATGTCTATTCATTTATTTATCACCTCGAGTTAGTAGGTAATGGTAGCCTCACACACTGTTTAATTTTAACCTAAATCTTAATTTTAAATATTTGCTGAAGGTTTCCTGACAATGCAGGAAAAGGTAGTGGAGAATGCTTCTATGAATATTTGAGTACAAATTTTTGTGAGGATATATCTCATTTTTTTTCCTTTTCATTTCTTTTGGGTATATACCTAGAAATAGAATTGGTGGGTCACATAGTAACTCTGTGTTTAATCTTTTGGACTGCCAAGCTGTTTTTCAAAGCAGCTACGCCATTTTATATTTCCATCAGCTGTGTATAAGGGTTCTAATTTCTCCACATTTTTACCAACACTTGTTATTATTTGTCTTTTTGGTTATAATCATCACAGTAGAAATTAAAATATTTCTCAGACTAAGGTACAGAAGGAGAGGTTGTATGACTGATATTTGTGTTTTAAAAGACTGTCACTGAGCCTGCAAACTTCTGTCTGCCAAAAACTTCCCATAGACATTCAAGCAAAGTTGACTAATTTCCATAATGGCATAATTCAATAAAATAAAAAGCAATAATCAAATGTAAAGTACAGATAAAATCCCAATGCTTTTCAGTTGGTTTTAGAGTCATGCTGTTGGTCCTAAAAGTGAAGATGAAAAGCACAGGTTTTAAGGAGAGTGGTATGTAGTGTCACCATGAGGATGCACAGAACTATATGACCAAAGTGATTCACAAGAGGTTTTTTTTTAGGGGGAGGTGGGTCGGAGTCTCACTCTGTAGCCCAGGCTGGAGTGCAGTGGCACATTGTTCATGGGCACCACAACCTCGACCTGCTGGGCTCAGGGGGGGATCCTTCTGCCTCAGCCTTCCAAGTAGCTGGAACTACAGGCATGCGCCACCATGCCTGACTAATTTTTTGATTTATTATAGAGATGAAGTCTTGCCACGTTGCCCAAGCTGGGTTCGAACCCATGAGTTCAGGCAATCCTCTCACCTCGGCCTCCCAAAGTGCTAGGATTATAGGCGTGAGCCACAGTGCCTGGCCCACAAGAGCTTTTAGATCAAGTATGAAAGTATATACTTAAATGTTAATTGTGAGTCCAAAAAATAAGGTTATGGTATGAAACTGTATGGATTAATGTCTGATTTTGTTGGTTACTGAAATAGCATACTTTTTTTTTGCTTGAAAGTTATTTATTCCTATGTCAATGGTTCATCTTATAGTTTCTGGCACCTTAATGAGGAAGTATATTTACAAGATGTGCTGAATGGAACTAGAGACTATAAAGTCCCTGCCTAGATTTTACTTTTGGCATAATTTAGGGTCTTGACCAAGTCAGGTCTTAATTCTTTAGTGTTTGTTTGGTTTTTTTCCCTTTTATTGGGAAAGAAAATATAATTTTCATATACCATAATATTCACCATTTTAAAGTGTATAATTCAGTAGTTTTTAGTTTATTCACAAAGTTTTGCAACCATCACCACTGTTTAACTCCAGAACATTATTATTTCCCCCAAAGAAACCCGGTACCCCTTAGCAGTAACTCCCGACTTCTACCTCCCATTAGTCCCTGGCAACTACCAGTCTTCTTTCTGTTGTTATGGATTTGCCTATTCAAGGCATTTCATATTTTCATTTAGCATAAAGTTTCAAAGTTCATTCATGTTATAGCATAAATTAATATTTTATTCCTTTTTATTGCCAAACAGTACTTCATTGTATGGATAAACAACATTTTATTTATTCATTCAATAGTTGATGGACATTTGGGTTGTAACCACTTTTTGGTTATTATTAATAATTCTGTGAATATTTGAGTACAAGTTTTTGTGAAGGTGTATCTCATTTTTTTCCCTTTTCATTTCTTTTGGGTATATACCTAGGAACAGAATTTTGGTGGGTCACATAGTAACTCTGTGTTTAATCTTTTGGACTGCCAAGCTGTTTTTCATAGCAACTACGCCATTTTATATTTCCATCAGCTGTGTATAAGGGTTCCAATTTCTCCACATTTTACCAACACTTGTTATTATTTGTCTTTTTGATGATAGTCATCCCAGTAGGTGTGAAGTGATAACTTGTAGTTTTGATTTGCATTTCCTAATGATACATGATGTTGAGTATGTTTTAATAAATGCTTGTTGGCCATTTGTATATCTTCTTTGAAGAAATGTCAATTCAAATTCTTTCCCCATTTTTTAATTGGTTTTCTTTTTATGGTTGAATTGCAATTTTTTAATATATGCCACATTTCAGATTTTTATCAGATATGTGATTTGCAAATATTTTCTCCCTTTCTTTGTGGTGCCTTTTCAGTTTTTTGATGGCATCTTTTGAAGCACAGTTTTTCATTTTTAGAAGTCTAATTTATATTTTCCTTTGTTGCCTCTACTTTTGATATCATATCTAAGAAATCATTGCCTAATTCAAGGTCATGAAGATTAATGCCTGTGTTTCTTCCTAGAGTTTTATTGTTTTAATTCTTGCATTTACAGTGTCTGCATTTTTAGGGAAGTAGTTCAATCTTGGGTAAATGATAAGCTAACATAAATTAGAATATAGTGAGATTAAAGGGTACTAGACTTTGCTGACTTGGTACTTACCCTGTAAATGTTTTCCAAGTGTAAAGTGTAGTGTGCTTAAAATAATCTATTTATTTGGTCCAAATTTTCAGAAGAAGACAATGTCTAGTTTTTTGTTTTTTTTTTTTAAGAAGAGGGAAGGGTTCTGAGTGACTGGCAGATTAATTATATACACTGTATTTTGAGAAGAACAGTTATTGCAATTTAGCAGGGAATTATGTTGATTCAGTTACTGTTTCTTGAGCACCCGTTTCATTATTAGGTACTGTTTTTTGTTTTTGTTTTTTTCTTTAGAAATAGGATCTTTCTCTGTTACCCAGGCCAGAGTGCAGTAACGGGTTCATAGCTTACTGCAGTGTTGACCTCCTGAGCTCAAACAATCCTCCCACCATAGCCTCCCAAGTAGCTGGGACTACAGGCTTGTGCTACCACACCTTGCTAATTTTTTCAAGGTTTTTGAAGAGACAGGGTCTCTTTATGTTGCCCAGGCTGGTCTTGGATTCCTGTCCTCAAGTGATTCTCCCACCTTGGCCTCCCAAAGTGCTGGGATTGTAGGTGTGAGCCACTGCAATTGGCTAAGATACTGTTTTAAACTTTGAGAATCTGACTACAGACCAATAATAGGAATGCTAGGAACAAGAAACGCATACTGTGCATCTTACTGTCTATTAACAATGGTTCTTGTGTTTGTAAATGGCTCTTAAGACTCTTTTTCCTTAAAGATCTACTTGAATTGTCAGAATGGAGAATAATATTTACCCAAAATACATAGGATAAGAATTAAAGTATATATATATTAGGAGCTAGGCATAGTGGCTCATGCCTGTAATCCCTACACTTTGGGAGGCTGAGGTGGGAGAATTGCTTGAGCCCAAGAGTTCCAGACTAGCCAGGACAACTCAACAAGACCTCATCTCCACAAAAAATGAAAAATTAGCTGGGCATAATGGTGCATGCATATAGTCCCAGTTATTCGGGAGGCCAAGGAAGAAGGATCATCTGAGCCCAGAGGTCAAGGCTTCGGTGAGCCATAAGCATGCTATTGTACTCCAACTGTGGTGACAGAGTGAGAACCTAATTCAAAAATAAATAAAACATGGTGATGGAATGAGACCCTGACTCAAAAATTAATAATGTATCATGACTGGGAGTGGTGGCTCATGCCTGTAATCCCAGCACTATCAGAGGCCAAGGTGGATTTTTTTTTTTTTTTTTTTTTTTTTGAGTTGGAGTCTCACTCTGTCACCCAGACTGGAATGCAGTGGCCGCTCCTGGCTACCGCAGCCTCGACCTGCTGGGCTCTGGCGATCCTTCCACCTCAGCCTTCCAAGTAGCTGGAACTACAGGCACGTGCTACCACGCCCAGCTAATTTTTGATTTATTGTGGAGATGAGGTCTCGCCAAGTTGCCCAGGCGGGTCTTGAACCCACGGGCTCAGGCAATTCACTCACTTCAGCCTCCCAAAGCGCGGGATTACAGGCTGAGCCACCAAGTCCAGCTTCAAGGTGGATCATTTAAGGCCAGGAGTTTGAAACCAGTATGGGCAACGTAGTGAGAACCTAACTCTAGAAAACATTAAATTAAGAAATTTTTAATAATGAAAAATAAAATAAGTATTGCAAAATGGGTTTAGTAACATTCAGTTCTCCAGAATATGTTGTAATTTAGAAGAAACTATGACAAAATTAAAAAGTACTAGCTATGAACCCTTTTATACCACTTGATTCAACCTTTATGTAGTGCTTGCACTAACATCTTTGTCATTACCTACTACAAAATATTTTTAGATTTTCTTGGATGAGATTTTTCTTTTTTTTAATATAACTTAATTTTTTAAGAGCAGATTTAGGTTCATGGATTTATTTTTATGAACAGCCCTTCCCCAATACTATGTTATTTAGATTCTTACAAACACTTATGAAGAAAAGCATTACATAGATAAGGAGAGGTAGAAATTAATTTTTAAAAACTGAAGTGAGTATGTAATTGGTGCCACTATCATCAGATTGTTTAAGCCAAAAGCCAAGGATCCAGTTTGTTGGTTATAACACCCAAATGTAGCCCATAATCTAATTTCTTCTATCCATCTTCATTAATAGCATCTTTCACCAAAACTCCTGTGGTCTTCTTTTTCACCCTAGCCTCAATACCCTCTTGTTACACTTAGAATCAAATCCAACTTCCTTATCGTGGATTATGGAACTTTTCATCATCTGGTCTTTACCTGTCTTTTCAACCTCATCTATGTGGTTTTTTCCTCTTTGTTTTCCACTGAATTATAGGCACAGTAGAATTTTTCCTATTTCTCAGACATACCAAATCTGTTCCTGCCCCAAGATTTTTATACTTGCTATTCCTTCAGCCTTTAATGTTCTTTTTAAATGGCTGTATCATTATCAGCACCTCAAAGATCTTCTCTGACTATGTTGTATACATGTGCCTTATGTTACTTTAGAAGCAGTATCCTCAGCCAGGCGCTGTGGTGCACACGTGTAATTCCAGCACTTTGGGAGGCCAAGGTGAGAGAATTGCCTGAGCCCAGGAGTTTCAGACCAGCCTGGGTAACTTGGCAAGACTTCATCTCTACAATAAATTTAAAAAAAAATTAGGGTGTGGTGACACTAACCTATAGTCCCAGCTACTTGGGAGGCTGAGGCGGAAGAATTGCCTGAGCCAAGCATGTCGAGGCTGTGGTGGCTGTGAGTGTGCTACTGCACTCCAGCCTGGGTGACAGTGAGACTCCAACTCAGAAAAAAAAAAAAAGAAGTAACCTCATTCTGCTGCTTCTACCTGTATTTTTAGTTACTTTAACCATAGTGGATTTAAAATGGTCACTGATTCTTTCTTTTTAATTCCTTTCATTAGGAGATGGAGTCTATTTTCTCATCTCTTGATTCTGGAATTACCTTGTGACTATTACCAGTAGAATGCGGCAGAAATGGCACTGTGGGACTTTTGAGTAAGGACTCAAGACGCCATAAAGATTATACTGTCTCTCTTTAAGAACTGATACCTTATGAACAAACCCAGGTTAGTTTTCTTGAGAATGAGATGACATGAACAGAGATAGAGAGAGTGACAGAGAGAGACACCAAGACAATCCATCCCAACTGAGACCTGAGACATGTGAGTAAGGTCATCTAGAACCAGACAGCCTCTAGGCAACCTGTCAACTGATTGTGAACACATGAATAAGCCCAGCCAATACTATGTGGTGCAGAAGGACTGTGCAGCTGAACCCAACTGAAATTGCCAACCCAAAGTATTGCCAACCCAAAATAAGTGGTTCATTTTAATTCAAGTTTTGGGTGGTTACTTTATCAGTGTCCTCCATTAGAATGTAAATGCCCTGAGATTAGAGACCTTGTGTTGCATTCTCAGCACTGAGAAAAGGGTGTTGCACATAATGAGTGCTCAGTATATACTCAGTGAATTAATGAAAGAATGGGAAATGGGTATACAGTAAATTATATAACTTCTTAGCGATAGCATCTGCTTTTCAAGCCTAACTATAGAACACTCCCTGAGTTTTACTCTTGGTAACTTAATTCATTCATTTTGTGACCTAAGCTAAGTTACTTAACCTCTTAGTACCTTATATGAAGATTAAATTCATGAAAAGCACTTATTGCAGTGCCTGGCACATAGTCCAGTAAATTTAAAGGGAAAAAAACAAGAAACAAAACTTCATGAGTGCATTTTCTGTCTATGATCGTAACTTTGTAGAAACAAAAGCATAATCTTTTTTTTAGGATATGTTTAGTTTCTGGATTTAAATAACTGATAGTCTTTGCTTTTTAGTTTTTATCAGTTTGGGGTCTTCATTCTTTTTGAAGTACTGCTTAGAATCTAAATGTGGGTCACTAAGTAAATGGCCAGCTTTTCTGTAGAGTAAATAAGAAATATACGGGCAGTATAGAGAAAATAAAGACTGTATTAGTCAGGATAGGCTAAGCTATACTGAAGCAATAAACAACCTGAAATTTCAGTGACTTACAACAGCAGATTATTTCTTATTCAGTTTGTGCCCATTGAGGATCATCTGTGTCATCATCATTCTCTTTCTAGGACCCAGAATAACTCTGAAGTTTTTCTAGTCACTGTGACAAGGGAAAAAGGAAAGCGGGGAACTGTGCCTGGCTCATAAAGCTTCTGCTCCGATATCACTTCTACTCATATTTTATTAGCAGCTAGTGCAAGTTACATAGCGACACCTGAGTTCAATGGGACAGGGAAGGCAATCCTGCCATGGGCCTGGAAGGAGAAAGAGAATTTTGGACAACTCTAACGACTGCCACACTGTTGGTGATGTCTTGCTTGTTATGATTGTCAAGTCTATCCCAAAAGCTGGAAATGAGTTTCAGCATGACAGTGCAAACTGTCTTTGACTGGATTCTTTTCTTCAATATCAAGTTCCTTCACGGTAGTTTTATGTAGAAAGAACTTGATACTTTAGTTGATCATTTTTCTTAGAATGATCAGGAAGGGAATTCTGAAAGTCTCCATGACTCATGCTTTACACATGTTTTCATAACTTTCATTTTAAGAAAATAGTTTTTCTTTTAAGTCATCATTAATAATTGATAGTGTGACATCCCCTTGAGGGGACAGGGAAAATATATTAACTTTACACTTAGAAAACAAAAGGATATAGAGTGGAAAGCTTCGTATGCTGCATTTTCACTCTTGTTCTCTCCCCCACCACCCCGCAACATCTACCAAGATTCAGTCCTAATGCTTTTGTTCCTTGCTCATTTTGTAGCTTGCATTTTGGATTTTCAATGCTCATAAGCTTCTCTAATAGAGGTCGTATGGGGGGAAAAGCACATCATTTTAGTTAATCTTGCTAGCTGTTCAAAACTCTGCTCCCTATTTCTCTTGATAACTGAGAATTGGTTAAAATGGCTTCAGCAGAATGAAAATTTATAATGTAATTTAAAAGAATTATGGCTGACATCAGCACTGAATGCTTTCATTCTTACAGCATGCTTGAAGCATTGAATAGAAAGTAGTTTGGTGAAAACACTGTAGAATTTGTTTTGATTGCCATCTCTTAGTTGGTTTTACTACAGTGAAAGAAAATGGGGGCAAGGGTATTTATTAGCCATTAAAAGTCATTTGGCAGAGCTTTACTTGACAATGAGTTCTCATTTTTTTCTACCACTCTAGTTATTTTATTTCTTTCCATTGATTTACATAGCCTCTTGTAAAAGTTTTCATACCATAAAGTATCTAAGATACAATAAACTATACTCAAATGTTTTTGTGTGTACATAATCCTGGGTATATTTTTTTTGCCCAAACTATGGAAATGTTATGAAGTTTGTCACTAACTGTGGTTGAAATTATGTTTCAGTAAAGTTAGAATAGGAAAGAAATTTATAAATACCTTATCATGTTTACAACAGCAAATGTTAGATTACATATTGAAGTATAATTTTTATTATACTGCTTTTAAATACTCTTCTTTATATAACTATATAATTGTTCTTCCAACTCGAGGCTATCTCATAAGGGCTGATTTTAAAGGTAGAATATCTTGTTCCTTATGTCCCAAAAAACTTGGATGTTGTGGTGCTACTATTGCTTTGAGGAATATACTTCTCTCATATCTGCTCTGAAAAAGCTGTTTGCGTACCTCTTTTCTTTTTCATATATGTAGCAAAAGGATACAGAGTATATGCGTGTGTATACACACACACAAACTCACACACACACACACACACACACACACACACACACGCATACATATACATACAGGGTTGCCAAAAAATGTATACACATTTTAAGTATGATGTTTGCTCAAAAGATGGCATTAATCAAATGAATGCTAGTATCACCAAGCAACAGACAGGACAGTCAGAGAAAATGGCGGAAGCACGGTTGAGCGAATGCCATATTACACATTGCTACTTTAATTCAACTTCAAAGAGTAATACATAGATAACATCTCTTAAAATGTGTATACAAGGCTGGGCGCAGTAACTCAAGCCTGTAATCCCAGCACTTTGGGAGGCCAAGGTGGGAGGATTGCCTGAGCTCAGGGGTTTGAGACGAGCCTGGGCACTTGGTGAGACCTCGTCTCTACAATAAATCAAAAAAATAAATAAATAATAAGTATGCACCTGTAGTTCCAGCTACTTGGAAATCTGAGGCGGAAGATTTGCCTGAGCCCAGCAGGTGGTGGCCATGAGTGTGCCACCGCACTCCAGCCTGGGCAACAAAATGAGACTCCGACTCAAAAAAAAAAAATGTATACATTTTTAGCACTCCCTATATATACATCAGTGTGTTTTGAGTTGCTATAAGGAAATAACTGGGGCAGGGTAATTTATAAAGAAAAAGGATTTGTCTCACAGTTCTGCATGGCACTGACCTCTGCCTGCCTTCTGGTGAGGCCTCAGGAAGCTTACAATTATAGTGGGAGGTAAGAGAGGGATCAGGCATGTCACATGGTTAGAGCTGAAGCAATAGAGAGAAGGAAGTGCCAGGCTCTTTTAAACAGCCAGCTCTCGTGTGAACCGATAGAGCAAGAAGTCACTCATTACTGCAAGAAGTCACTCATTACTGCGAGAGTGGTTCCAAGTTGTTCATGACAGTTCTACCTCCAGGACCCAAACAGCCTCCACTAGGCCCCACCTTCAATACTGGGGATCACATTTCAACATGAGATTTGAACAGGACAAACATCCAAACTATATGTTTATCTGTCTATCTGCCTATCCCTATCTATCTATCTATCTGTCTATCTATCTATCTATCTTGTATGTATGTATATTTTTTAAGAAGTAGGAATTTTGCTACATTGCCCAGGCTGAACTCAAACTCCTAGGCTCAAGCAATCCTCCTACCTTAGCCTCCCAAGTAACTGGGACTATAGTTACATAACACTGAATAATTTTTTTTTATATTGAAATGGAAAGTAAAAAACTTGTTGTTTTTCCCAGTTTTCTTTTTTTGAGATAGGGTCTCACTCTGTCCCCAAGCTGGAGTGCAGTGGCACATTTGTAGCTCACTGTAACCTCAAACTCCTGGGCTCAAACAATCCTTTTGTCTCAGCTTCCTAGGTAGGTGATACTATGAGCTCACAACACCACACCCAGCTAATTTTTTACAAAAATTTGTACTCATTTGGTGATTTCAAGATTAGTGTTGTTTGTACCATCTCATGCTGTCTCCTACAGAGAGGCTCTAGTTTATATGCTCAAAATATCTAAAATTAGCAAATATAGATGGTTGCGTTCTTGGTTGACCCATTTTCCATTGCTAAACTGTTTACCAAGTAAATTCTATAAACCTGTATTGAGTATTTATGTGGGCTAAGCACTGAGATAGATGTAGGAAGAACAAGTATTAAATAATAATAGTCCCTTTTCTGGAACTCCCAGCTGATTTTGGTGTTAATATGTAATACCAAATCAATTTATCTTTGAGTGACTTTATAATTATTTAACTGAAATATCTTTGTTTTAAAATAAAAAACTGGCTGGGCATGGAGGTTCATGCCTGTAATCCCAGCACTTTGGGAGGCCGAGGTAGGAGGATTGCTTGAACCTAGGAGTTGAAGACCAACCTGGGCAACATAGCAAGACTTTGTCTCTACAAAATATAAAAAAATTAGCCAGACATGGTGGTGCATACCTGTAGTCTCAGCTACTCAGGAGGCTGAGGCGGAAGGATTACCTGTGCCCAGGAGGTTGAGGGTGTAGTGAGCCATGATGAAGCCACTGCACTCCAGCCTGGGTGGCAGATTGAGACTCTGACTCAAAAAGACAGGTTAAAAAAAAATAAAACCATAAAAATTAGCTGGGTGTGGTGTTGTGAGCTCATAGTATCACCTACCTAGGAAGTTGCACATCAAAGGTTGACTTGATGAGATTAAAAACAAATGATAGCCTTTAAATGCATTTGTTATTATGATCATTGATATTTATTAAGCAGTCACTGTATATCTGCTAATATACATAAATTATCTCATTTAATCCTGAAGAAAGGCCTTATTTTCCTCATTTTGCAGATGAAGAAATTGAGACCCAGAGAGGTTAAGTAACTTGCCAATGGTTTTACAACCAGCAAGAGTCGGAACCAGAATTTATGCCCAAATAGTCTAACTTCACAGCCAGTGGCCTAACCATTACCCTTAAAAAAAAAAAAGTGAAATACCTCTTTATTTTGAGTTGTGAAGTATACATGTTATAAAATTAATTAAATATATAAAGTATACTTTTTGTTAAACAAATACATTTTTGTTTTCCTAACTGGCAATAAATAAATAAATTTAAATATCTTTGTTTAAATAAAATATATCTAATATTGGGCATGTGATTTAGTATCATAAGCTTTGAACAATTTGAAACAATGAGTTTTCCTCTGGGATGAGGCTGTATATGTGATTAAGACATGTTTGGTGACTTAATATGTTATGTTGATAGTTTTGTCTAGCCTGCTTACTGGTTTACTTAGAGAGTTCATTCTAGTCACCTGCTCATCTGAGCCAAGGCTGTTCCGCTTAATTTGGTTATTTTTGAGTTTAAATTTAATTTGGTGTTGAATTATTAGCATAGCATTTTTCATCACATTTTGGTTTTATGTATATTTTGGTTGATAGTGGGCAAAAGGAACAAATGGAGAGAATTTACGTCTGGTTTGCTCCCCAAATGTGCTTGAATGAAAATAAATTTAAAAGAGATCTAGCATATTGTGCTATTCCTATATCTTCTGTTTGTCTCTAAAATTTTAATATTTATAAAATAAGCTTGAACAAAAAGGGTTTTCATGTAGTCTGAGAACTGTTGCATTAATACAAGGGTAATACTTTTCTTATTGCCTTTGAATTCAGTAATCATTTGCTTATGAGATCCAGTCTATCCAAGCTTAAGGTTTGTAATAATATTACATATTTGAGAATTTGGCAAATTTATAAGTACTTTTAGTTATCAAACTCTGTACACTCCACAAAATGTATCTTTACCATATTTATATCATTTTTCTGGGTACAAGGTATTAAATCACATTAAGGATGTACAAAGACTCACATGTATTAGTCATATGTAAGCTTTTTAAATGTAGGATATATATATATCACTGCCTGAAAAATGAAATCCTGATTATTTCCTCAGATTATACCCAGATTAAGTAATTTTCTCTCACAAAGTCAACATTTATTAAGGGTTTAGCTGTTTCATGTTTTTTTGTACTTATTTTCAGTGGGATTTTTTTACCTGATTATCAAAATAAAAATGCTTATTATAGAAAATTCAGGAAAAGATGAAAGTATAAAAACAGTTTTCCAAGCTGAGTACAGTGGTATACACCTGTAGTCCCAGCTATTCAAGTTTGTCTTTATCTTTTAAATGTATTTTTGGATGAATTATAATTTAAAAGAATAGTTTTATTTGAAGAACAAAAAGTTAATTGATAAATTTAAATGTGTTTCATAACATTGCAACCATAAAGAAAGTAAGTGAAAATAAAATACACTATATTTATGGAGAGCAGACTTCTTGCAACCTGATCCATATGAAGGATAGCCAAGAAATCAAAACCAAAAAAGGCCTATAAAGAGTCAAAATTTGCCAGGCATGGTGGCTGAAGCCTATAATCCCAGCACTTTGGGGGGCCAAGGCGTTCGAGACCAGCCTAGGCAACTTGGAAAGACCTCATCTCTGCAATAAATAAAATAATTAGCTGGGTATGATAGCACATACCTGTAGTTATGGGCACTTGGAAGGCTGAGGCAGAAGGATCGCCTGAACCCAGCGGATCGATGCTGGGTTGGCTGTGAGTGTGCCACTGCACTCCATCCTGGGCAATGGACTGAGACTCCAACTCAGAAAAAAAAGAAAAAAAAAGAGTCAAAATCTATACCACAAAATTCATGAGTAGTTAGTAGTAATAATAATCAATATAATAATAGTGGTACTGTAGTAACAAGCAGTTGAGTATCTGCTATGTAACACACTCTTGATATTCGTTTTCTCATTTAGTACTCAAGAATCCTATGAGGTAGACATTATCTCCATTTTATATATGAGAAAACAGTCATTTTGTTCAAGGTCACAAACTGAAAGTGGTAGAGCAGATCTATTTAACTTCAAAGCCTAAGTACATCAATTACAGGAGACTTTTCTCAGGCCTTTGCTTAGAACCTTTCTACTTTTTTTAGACACAGTTCTCTCATCCACAACAGTCTGAGAAGCAGTACATTAGAGTTTGTATGCATGGAATGAAGGTAGAGGGATGACATTACTGCTAGAGGCAGGGAGAAGAGACTGCTGCCCATGAAAGAGAAACGCTGCCATAAGAAACCAAAAGGTATAGCCATCTGGGTCTAGTTTGGCCTCTGGTGTACAGCCTCAATGGCCATTACTGTATTCAAAAAGTAGCATATAATATGTAATGCTCAAAATCATAAAATCTTCAATTGTGCTTATTCTATTTAAGAATATAGGCAAATTGTAAATTTTTTTTAAAATTTATAATTATAAGGAAAATCATAAGCAGTAACTATTCTGTTTAAGAAGACAGGAATATTAAAATTCTTTTTAGAAAGTTTTCTTCACAATGATTTTAAGTTTTATTGTTTATCTTGAAATTTACTGTGAAACATATCTGAGCAGTGTTCAGATAAATGAAGTATTATTTGTGTACACAGTATTTGTTTTATTGTATAAAATATTCTTATCAGCCAGGCTCGGTGGCTCAGCCTGTAATCCCGTGCCTTGGGAGGCTGAGGTGAGTGGATTGCCTGAGCCTGCGGGTTCGAGACCCACCTGGGCAACTTGGTGAGACCTCATCTCTACAATAAATAAAAAACTAGCCGGGTGTGGTA
>CAUYQG010179375.1:0-19307 GCA_963574415.1 Tarsius wallacei | reverse complement strand
ACGTTTTAAAGAAGAACACTTGCTATTCTAAAGGAATTAATCTCAATTGTAGTGGTTTTCTTTTTTTTTTTTTTTTTTTTGAGTTGGAGTCTCAATCTGTCACCCAGATTGGAGTGCAGTGGCCGCACCCACCCACCGCAGCCTCGACCAGCTGGGCTCCGGCGATCCTTCCGCCTCGGCCTTCCAAGTAGCTGGAACTACCGGCGCGCGCTACCACGCCTGGTTAATTTTTTGATTTATTGTAGAGATGAGGTCTCACCAAATTGCCCAGGCGGGTCTAGAACCCGCGGGCTCAGGCAATCCACTCACCTCAGCCTCCCAAGGCGTGGGATTACAGGCTGAGCCACCGAGCCCAGCTTGTAGTGGTTTTCAAAACCCACATGGATCAAATGATGGGGCCCAACAGGAGAGTTCTGGATCCCCAAAATCTAGCCTCAAACACAAAATGCTCTGTTTTTCTATGTAATAGTTGTGCAAACAATTTCATTTGGGAAAATCAAGGAGGTTCCATTGCTTGAATAACAGTAAGTGGAACCTCTGCTCTAATCCATCAGGCCCGATGAACTCTCCGGCTCTTCTTCCCCTCTCCTCCATTGACACGGTCCACCCCCTTCTTTCCCCCCTCCATAAAGAAGTGCTTGGAAGCTCACAGAACAGGGCACAGCATCTCTGGGTGCGATGAACTTCAGGAGGTCCAGAACATGCATTGAACCTCTCAGCAAGGTGAACTCATGCAGCCAAGGTGCCCGTCCGGTGGCAGGATTATTCTATTTGATACCTGTTGTCGACAGTCACATTTCCCAGAAGCCTGGTCTCAGAAGGGGCTTTATTGACAAAGCAAAACTTTTATACTAGGCATTACAGGAACAGGAGAATCACCAGTCACCTGAATACATAGTCCCACCATAGCATTCCTCCGGTCACTCTTAGGCCTGAGTCCTCTGGGAACCTGAACTCCTCCACCACAGGCAGGTGGCCCTTCTCTTGATTTCCGTAGTTCTTCCTGGTAAACGGTGGAGATTGCATCTGACAAAGTGTCTGCAACTTTGTCCTTTTTTTGGAGTCAGGTTTCTGGTCATGGGTCAGAAAACACCCTTAAGCAGTTTTTTCCTCCACACCCAGTGAATTCTTCAGGGAATCATGGGGCATATGCAGATTTCTACAGTTACATATTTGTCTTACTGAGAGCAACTGAGAGTTGTCTTCCTGTTTCTAGTCAGTGATTAACTTTTGAAGGCAACTCTTTTACTGTGTGTGTGTGTGTGTGAGTATGGAGAGGCAGAGACAGAGACAGACTGAGAAACAAAGAGACAAAGAGAGACATAGTGATCTGCTTTAAGTATTCCCACACAAAGTTACACACTCCCTTTTCTTAGCTATCTATGGCACAGTTACGAAGGATTGCAACTACCACTGAGTCAATAGTAAAGAATAAAATCCTAACCTCTCAGAAAACTCTCATTGTCATAGAGGGGAAATCGTCAGCTACTCACCAAGATGCCACACTCTGGTCATCTAAGGGTTGAATACACGACTCCTTCAGCCTCCAGGAGTCTTTCGGTCAATTCAGTGACATAAACTCAGAGGGATCTATAATATATTTGTAGTTAAAGCTTGTATTTCAATTACATTTCTCAGAGAGAAAGGCTCAGGTTACTGTTTCTACTCTCCTCCAGAGAGGTTTCACTTTATACTATTAAAAGGGAGATATATCCATAAGCACGTGGGCCCTGTGGTAAAGCAGGTTTAGTGAAGACCTATATGTATAAGAAAGATTTTACGTGTGGTGATTATTAAATGCACGTGCTCGGCAACACTGCCCTTGTCCCCTCTTAAATTTCAGTTCCTTATTTCAAATGACTACTCTGCTATTTGAAATACTATCTTCAACCATCAGCCCAAAGTCTGCATAAATTAACTTGCTATCTTCCCCAGCCCAGACAGCACTTCCTCAAGGTTCCCCATTTCTGTCCCCATTTCTTTAAATTAACCCTTTTTTTCTAGCTTCTCAGGCTCAGTATTATATTTAATTCACTCTTCAAAATATGTTCACAGTTTAATAGGTTTGATTTTACAAGACTATCCTACAGAACTGTTCTTTTTTTGGCATCATGTCGGTGACCTTGCAAGTTACTCGACAGTGGAATTGCGGATTTGGGCTATAGGAGTTCAGCCCAAGTGGTTAGCCTTATCAAAGTGATGGATAATTGAAAGTAAGGATGTATTACAAAAGTCAACATTCTGTGTACAGGTTAGTTACCTAGTTACACTAGCATTTGGGAAAGAAAGTGACAAATTAGAGCAAAATGCAAAGTAAATATCTAAGTAACAGTAAAGATAATTCTTATCTCGAAATTGGTGATAATAATAATAGTATAAAGCTGAATCCAATAATTATTAATTTCTGCTTCACCCAGCTATGATCTTCCTCAACTGGACCAAATACAAAACACAATTATTTCAACAAGTAGTAATTGAGGTGGCTACTAAACCCTGGTCTGTGGACCACTTGAATCAGAATCATTGGAGATCTTTTTGTATTCATTTTAGTTTATTTGATTTTGTTTTGTCCTATACTATTTTTAAAATTCTTCAGTTATGAATAAGCCATATGTGTGCAAGTCACAAATTTCAATAGTTACAAAGGATATACAATGAAAATAAAGTGTCTTTCCCATCCCATTCTTTACTACTACTCCATTTCCCTTCCCAGTGCATCCCTGTACCAGTTTCTTGTATTTCTTTCCAGAAACATATCATGTGTGTTGCTAGCAGAAATATTGGTTAATTCATTTAACATCCATTTTCAATCTTCTTCCAGCATGCTTTTCTGTATTGCAGAAGCCAACAAGCTAAAAATAATATATCCCAGACTCCACTATAACCAGAATTCCTGAAGTGATTTAGTGTCCTCTAAACAGAAGCACTTTATGATACTTGATTTTGAAACTGAGCCAAATGAGGAGAGACACGGGGCTGGAAGCATTTGTTTTGCTGGTGTGGATGGTGGCAGAAGCCACACATTTCAGCTATGGAGTACCAGATTCTCAAGTTATCAAAGGCAGCTTTTTAATAGTAGTGGAGGTGATGTGGCTTCTGCAGACAGCAGCTCTCCTCACCGTTTCTAGATTCCATAGTCGCCTGATTGTAGCAGAAGTGTCAACTCTCTGGTTGTCTAGTTCTGCTCTATGTTCTTTGGAAGTGACTGCTGAAAGCTTAGCTAAGTCTGCTTATAAAGCCAACAGTTCTGAGGCCATTGAAATAAATTACTTTCTGCTTACTGTAGCTAGATTATGTTCTCTGCAACTATGTCTTGATTTATAAGATGTTTATAAACATACATGCTGTGGTAGGTGGAATACAGTTATGGCCTCCCAAAACACCCACATCCAAATCTCTGGAACCTATGAATGTGCTCCATTATGTGGCCAAAGAGAATTATGGTGGTATTAGTGTTGCTAATCAACCAATTTTAAAGTAGGAAGAGTATCCTAAATTATGCAGGTGGGCCCAATGTAATTACAAGTGTCTTTGAAAGTGGAAAGGGAGAGGCAGAAGAAGAGAGTCAGTCACAGGAAGGATGACTATTGAAGAATGATCAGACATGCCAGGTTGCTGGCTTTGAGAATGGAGGAAAAGGGGCTACAAGCCAAAATACAGTGAACTATTTTGAGAGTAAAAATAAGCATGGAAAAAGAGTTTGGGGAGAATATTATATCTTTTTTATGACAATAAATGTTCATAAGACTTTAAATAACAATATAAAGATGAAAATAGAGATTATGTTTTCTCTAACTTAAATTTTTGTAGAAGTGCTAAGAATATTGAAATTCACTGCATGAAAGGAAATAATGTTTACAGACTTTTTAAAATTTTTAGTTGTTTCTTTCCAGTTAAACAATCTTTCAAGAAAAAAATCTTTTTTTTTTTTGAATTGGAGTCTCACTCTGTCGCCCAGACTGGAGTGCAGTGGCCGCTCCCGGCCACCGCAGCCTCGACCTGCTGGGCTCCGGCGGTCCTTCCACCTCAGCCTTCCAAGTAGCTGGAACTACAGGCGCGCGCTACCACGCCCGGCTAATTTTTGATTTATTGTAGAGATGAGGTCTCACGCCAAGTTGCCCAGGCGGGTCTCGAACCCGCGGGCTCAGGCAATCCACTCACCTCAGCCTCCCAAAGTGCTGGGATTACAGGCTGAGCCACCAAGCCCAGCTTGATTTTTTTATTTATTGTAGAGATGAGGTCTCACCAAGTTGTCCGATCTGGTCTTGAAACTCTGGCCTCAGGTGATCCTCTCACCTCCACCGCCCAAAGTGTTGGGATCACAGGTGTGAGCTACTGCCCCTGGCCAGGAGGTAGGCATCTTTGTGAGAGCCATTATTCTGCCTTTCACACCCTCTAATTTTCTACCAGTGCTTCTCATAGTCCAAACTCAGCTGGAAGCCAACTGCCTGGGAAAGTAGACTGCAGGAGTTAGTGCCAACCCTCCTACACACACCCAAGGAAAAGACAAGAATGGACCTAAGAGCCAATGGCCACCTGGAAAAATGACTAATATTCCTAGAATAAAGAGTTCTTAGAAATCAATGAGAAAATGATAAAAAAGATAAATGAGCCTAGGATATGGACTGGCAGGCAGGCAATTTTTGGGCAAAGAAACAAAAATAGTCAATCACATATGTAAAGATTCTCAACCTCCTTAATCTAATAGAAATGATGACCTATAATTTTTCTACTAACCCATGGACTAAATTCAAAAGATTGTTAATATCTGGTTTTGAAAACAGTATAGACTGTTGAAAAGAGTATCTGGTAAAACCATTTTGGAAAGCAGTTTGGCAAAATTTAATCAAATTGTAAATGTGCATGGCTTTTGATTTAGCAATTCCACATTTATTAAAATATCTCACTCCCACAAGTATGCAACACACACACACACACACACACATACACACACAAAGAAGTTCACTAAGGCAGCATTTATGATCTCAAAAAACAACATAATGTGCAGAGAGGGCCCAGTGGCTCACACCTGTAATCCAAGTGCTTTAGGAGGTTGAGGCACGAGGATTGCTTTGAGCCCAAGAATTTGAGACAAGTCAGGGCAACATAGCGGGATCCTATCTCTATGTAAAATATGTAAAAATAAAATTAAAAAAATTTAAAACAAATAATCAGTTAACACAGGCGTGGTGTTAGTTCAGTTAAAACAACAGAATGCACCATTTTAAGGAATGGCCTGATATAAAAACAGAGTGCACTGGCAAGGAAATGTCTATTGTTAGATAGAAAAAGTAAGTTATTGAGTAATATGCACAGTATAATTACAAACTACATGTTAGAACATGAATAAACTGGGCATGGTGGCATAGTTCTGTAATCACAGCTACTCAAGAGGCTGAGGCAGGAGGAGTGTTTGAGTCCAGGAATTGAGATTAGCCTGGACCACAGAGCAATGCTCTCATCCCTTCCAGAAAAAAAAGGTATGAATAAAAACTCTGGTAAATATATATAAATCAAACTGTTAATAATGATTATTCTGAGATATGAGATACTTTGGGACTTTGACCTTTTACATATTCCTATATTGTTTAAATTTTATGCAAGCAACTTTACATAAAAATTTTATATCAGAAAAAGACTATAAAATTATGAACTGTGATTAATATATGTGTTTAAGAATAGGTCAAGCTTTTATTTACATTGGGTAAATCTGATTTTAACTTATTACTTTAAAAAAAATTAACTGAAGTCAAAGTTAAAATATTCTCCCTTCAATAAAATAAATGAATGAAAGAGTAAATAAGAATTTTTTTCTCAGCCCTCTTGTTGACTGACATTCCTTTCTCTCACTAAATTTGTTTTAATTAGAGAGTTCCTCTTTCTCAGGGTTCTCCTCTCAAAATTACAATTCCCTTGTGCTTTCAATTCCTGTCTCTACAATCTGTCTGCCATGAAGTTCCTTTCCTTTTTATTTGGGTTTAAATAATAACCAAATAGACCCATTAGCACTTTCATTTGCAGAAGAGAGATCAGTATGTACACTGAACTTGTATTTAGAAATGGGAATTCCTCTAAGGCTATTTCTCTTGGCATAATATCATTTCCCTGTGCCTTTAAAAACTGTTGCCCTTTTATCACCACTCTAATATATGGTGATCCCAACAACCTTTTTTCATTTTTGTAAAGGTTCTATTTAATTATTTAATCAGTGCATCTCTGAATCCTTAGTTCTTGTTCTTACCTAAGGCTAAGCTGCATATGGGTAGTGACAATTTTCCTAACCAATTGGTCATGACACTTTAATGCGCTTTGAGCACAACCTTATAGTGTTGTAACAGCCTGAATTTATTCATTTTTTACTGCTTTTTTTTATGGGTGAGGGATAAGATTTGAAGAAAAGATGGTGGTTTCATGAGAAAAAGAACATGCATATGAGTATAAAAACAAATATGTGTCTATGTGCAGAAAGACCAGGCTGATAAAGGCCAGATTTCAATTGTCAGAAGTGGCTGCTCAGATGTAGAGTATAGGGTAGATAAGACTGTTCCAGCATCTTTCTCATACTATTGGCATTTATTTCACTACTCATTCAACCAATAATCCCTAGAAAAAATAATGGCCTTGTGATAAATAGGATGTATCTATTTTGAATATACTTCCTTAACTTTTTAGAGATGATATATCTAAGAAAATTCAGATATGTATGCAAAAATTAAGTTAAAATGATTACCTATTGTTTATCTAGGTAATCACATCTTGGCTAACAATCTCCAGCACAATTTTGTCACAGAGTTGAATATCACTCATTTATAAAACAGTATTCATAAGAAGAAAAAGTTGATCTAATCACCAAAGTAATAATTTCTTGATTTGAAATCTTGAAGACACAAGGAAATAATTTTGCATTTTTCTACTGTTGAATTTAGCATATAATCATTGAGACATTCCTATGTGCCAGTAGCTGGCGTGAATGTAAAGATAAGTAGGATACAGTCCCAGTGTCTTAGTCCATTAAGTGTTGCTATAAAGGAATACCCAAGATGGGGCAATTTATAAAGAAAGGAGGTTTATTTGGCTTTTGGTTCTACAGGCTGTTCAAGAAACATGTCACCAGCATCTGCTTCTGATGAGGGCTCCAGGCTGCTTCTACTCATGGCGGAAGGGAAGGGGAGTTGGTGGGTGCAGAGCACATGGTGAGAGGAAAAGAGGTAGAGAGGAGGTGGTGCTGGGCTCTTTTTAATAAACTGTTCACTCATAACCTCGAACATGGCACCAAGCCATTCATGAGAGAGTCAACCCTATGACCCAACACTTCCCCACTAAACCCCCACTTCCAACATTAGGATCAAATTTTGACATGAAGTTGAGGGACAAACACCCAAACTATAGCACTAAGCCTTTAAGGACATCACTCACATAACAGGAAATGAAAGTTGTATGTAGTTAGCTATATTACAAAATAAATACACCAAGTATCCTAAGAAGAGCATAAGCACAGATTTTTAAAAATTTATCCAGTGATTTATTTTTAATCTGTTATTATTATTATTATACGAGGTCTCACTGTGGTGTCCAGGCTGGTCTCAAACTCCTGAGCTTAAGCAATCCTCCTGCCTTGGCTTCCCAAAATGCTAGGATTACAGGCATGAGCCACTACACCTGGCCATAAGTACAGGTTTTGTGAGGAAGGAGAGAACATATTCAAGAGAAAAGGAGTCATGTAGGAGGGGACATGTGAAAAATAACACATATGATTTATGTTGTTACTGTGACGTTCAACTTTCTCTCTTAGATCGTACACTCTGTGAGGTGAGGAATGATGTCTGCTTTATCATCTCTCTCCACCCACTTACAAGCACCTGACACTGTACCTGGCACAGAGTAGGTCCTCAAAAAATGAAAGAGGGAAAATAAATTAACATTGAGGCCGGGCACGGTGGCTTAACCTGTAATTCCAGCACTTTGGGAGGCCAAAGCAAGAGGATTGCCTGAGCCCGGGGGTTCGAGACCAGTCTGGGCAGCTTGGTGAGACCTTGTCTCTACAATAAATAACACACAAAAAAACTAGCCAAATGTGGTGGGGTGTGTCTGTAGTTCCAGCTACTTGCAAGGCTGAGGCGGAAGGATCACCTAAGCCCAGCAGGTCAAGGCTAAGGTGGCTATGAGCGTGCCACTGCACTCCAGCCTGGGTGACAAGAGTAAGACTCCAACTCAAAAAAAAAAAAAAATTAACAGTGAGTATCTAGTTTGTGCCAGTCCTTTCCTGGTTGAGTCTTAGAACAAACCACTAAAAGATTCCTTTAGCTCCTCCCCCAACCCCTTTCTCTCTCCTCCTCCTTCCCTTTAAAAGGAAGAAATCACAGTTCAAGGAGCACATTAACCTAAAATAGGTTGGTGTGTCAGCTTGAGTTCAACCGCAGGCTCTACCACATAATACTTACGCGATCTTAGGCAAGTTAATTAACCAGTCTGTTTCCTGCTCTTAAAAATGGGGATGATAGTACTACTACTCATAACGTCGTAATGAAGGCCACATCAGATGGGGTATAGGAAGTGAAAATGGTCGAATGGTGTCAGCAGTTATTAATATTGTTGTTAATGTTGTCAAACTGAAAATAATATTACCTACTTGACTGATTTAAGGAATACTTTGAGACTGCATGCTGTTAATGTATAGAAGGCTTTATTATCTTGTAATGGTCACAGTGAGGGAGGGTTAGGAGACCAAAGAGGCTACTTATGTTGGGTTTACTAAACCGGGCAAACTGGATTGACAATCTAAGGATAGTGTTAGAGCCAGGAAAGATATGGTGTAAGATAGAGAAAATGGGTGGGGAGGGAAGAAGTGAAAAATAGGAAACGATGAGAGAAAAAGGTAGCCCAAGTATAACATCGTAAGTCCAAATCAGAGAGATAACTGTTGAGAAGAAAAAGAGGGCAAGGCTCACTTCAAGGAAGCAGCAATTCTGTAATGAAAGAGGTAGGCAGTGCGTGCAGGGGACTATGTAGAATGACTCAGCTTCCCTAGTTATAAAGCAGAGGGATTGGCATAAGCCCAGGGGTAAGGAGGTTGAAGGGCACTACATTTCAGGCAAAGTAGCCCTTAGATATTTAAGTAGATGTGAGAGAAGGCAGATGCTGGCTGAGGAGATGTGGGCTGACAAAGAGGTTGAGATCTACTTACAAACCACACGTAGAATGTACTGCAGTGATGAGAGTGGTGAGACATGGCCCAGAAACCAGCAGATCAGAATGTGAATTCTCAGAAATAAGCAGAGAGAAATGTCTTGGTTTAGGAGTGTCTTTTGCTTTGGGAGACATTTAATTTTGGGCATCAAGATAATGTCAGAACAGGCAGTTTAAAAGCTCCAGTGTCAGATGGGATATAACCCTCATTGTCATCCGTTCAGTTAAGGAAGTTAAGTTGGGATCCGAAATAAAGTTGCTACTTCTTGTTTCAGAAACAATTTGTGCATAGAAACACAGAAGCATAGAAATATTACAATTTGATGAGACCTTTTACTGTCACTTTAGGCCAGATGCAGAAATGGTCAATTGGTGTTCAAGAGATAATGACTACAGACAGAATCATCTGTTTAGAGTTACCTTGGGTTACTATACCCCCACTCCACCTCCGCTCACCTCCCCAGGTTAACTATTTTTAAAAACATCCCTTCTCTGTAATTTGTACAAGCTCACAAGTAAAACACATACACATACACACACAACCAATATTTTTGCTTTCATAAAAGCTACCCTGTAGTAGTGTAACTTGTGATATGTATAAATATCACCTGATTATTTGGCAACAGATCACTTGTACTTACAGCTTAAAATTTGCAGAGATTCAAATAAGAATACTGAAATGAATTACTAAAATGAAAATATGCCCAGTTTATTGGTCTTTGCCATGTTGATTCTACATGCAGCTTCTCAACTATAAGATGAATTCTTTTAAAATAAGAGTAATTTAAAACAGTTAAACATATCTTAGCACTCTTAGCTGGAAATCATATTCCCTGAAGGCAGAGTTTGTATTTGCTGCGTTGCACCTCACGGTGTTGAGCATATGAAATGCCTTGTGTATTAATTAGTTTAAATATTTTTTATATTAGTAAAAAAACATATTTACTAGTTGATTAAAAGTAATGGGTGCTTAACCAATGATTACTGAGCCAAAGTTTTTGTAACTAAGTTTTTGAGACACGTGTATATTTTTTTTCTGTGATGACGGACAGAGTAGAAAATGCACATCAATCACCCACTTAAAATACTTCATTAATTGCCTAATTTCTAGGGGAATACCTCAAAAATCATTTCCATGGTACACATGTTTGAGTCTGGTCCTCTGAGCCTAGCCCCCTGGGCTTTTGATTGTACACCTGCCTGTCGTCTTGGATATCTGAATACCTTTCCTTGTCCTTACTGGGCAACTCCAGTGTACCCCCAGCAGGGTCCCCAGTACTTCCTTTTGTAAGAGCAGGGTCTGTATTTTCATTGTTATATTTATGATCCAGCAGCTGCCCATTTATATTGGGTAATCAGTGTCTGTTGAGTTGGATAAATGTGTACTCATGACTGAAAATACTTTACACAATACTATGTATATAATTTAACTACCTGATATTTGAAAAATGCAAAAGTATTTGTTATTTGGGACTATTTAAAATATCTGACCCTTCAAAAGGAGCTAGCTTTAACATTTTGGGAGAGTATGGCTTCTGGAAAGAGATTCCTTTTGATGCCTATCATATGCCAACTTTAAGACACTAGCATCTGAATAAAGTGCAAATAGCATCATTAAAAAGGTCCTTGCAGTTGGCAAAGTGGTGATTCATTTGGATGGGTCATCGTCATCATGTTTTTAATTAAACTCTTTCTTAATGTGTAATAATGAAAAGTGCTTAGAGTGGTCATATGTCTGAGCACATCTCCCAAATTGTTAGTGGAGTAACAGGATTTTGTTTCAGGTTGATGGGTCACTAGTTTGAGCAAGGGGATTTTTCAGCTTAAATGACCTCACAGTATAGGCATTGCGATTGAGATGATTATTTCCTGCAATTGTTTTCTAAAGAATGATTTTTAAAATTCAGGTTATACACTGATGTAATTTGTGCTTAAGTGTACAGCAAATTAGCCATGCCAAAACAAGATAACAAGAAAACTTCCCAAGAAACCTAGAACACTGGAACTAAAAATAAACAACCAAGAATGAGTTGTTTGCAAGATTTGAGCTAAATTTTTTTTTTTGAGTTGGAGTCTCACTCTGTTGCCCAGGCTGGAATGCAGTGGCATACTTGCAGCCACGCCAACATCAACCCACAGGGTTCAGGCAATCCTTCCACCTTAGCCTTCTAAGTAGCCAGAACTACAGGCCCACGCTACCACACCCAGCTAATTTTTTTGATTTATTGTAGAGACGAGGTCTTGTCAAGTTGCCTGGGCTGGTCTCCAACCTGCGGGCTCAGGCAATCCACTTGCCTCGGCCTCCCAAAGTGCTGAGATTACAGGCTGAGCCACCGTGCCCGGCCCTAAATGAGTTTTTAAAAAATAATACAATTTAGTTAACATTTATTTTTCTTTAGCACAGTCTTCCTGGGTCATAATCTATAGCATAAAATAGTTTTTACCAGAAAGAAAGAAAGTAGATGATCTTTTCAATATAGGTATCTTCTGATAAATTCCTGAGAAAACTTTGGGAAGAAATGATGTCAGTTTAGCACAAATTAGGTTGGTCTGAAATTGTGTCATTCACACAGAGACTGTAATGTTCTCTTTGATGCCAGAGCAACACGTTCAGTACGTAGCAGAAAAAAGGAAAGTGAATAGTTAGAGTGGTATTAGTCCATTTGTTCTGGAATACAAAGAAGTGTGAAGATGGATGATTGGAAACACACCTAATTCAACATACAAACAGCAATAAAGGAAATAAAGGCAAATGTACAAAATAGTTTATTTTGAGACAAAAGGAGTTTGGAGTTGCATGAAATATATGTGCTAAGTATGAGATTTTCTTTCATTCAACAAATAATTATTGCTGAGGAAAACAATGTTTTGAGCTGAGGGCAATGCTAGTTATATAGAAATGTAGAAAACATACTGCCCTCCCTTGAAGGCCTCTTAAATCTGGGAAGGTAAGACTTACAAGATGAAGAAAGTCCAATGGAATAATTAATAACCAACATTTGCATAGCACCCACGAGTTTAGAAAGTACTTTTACATACCATTTTGTAAGTTTAAAAATAAATATCTAGGCTGGGCGCAGTGGCTCATGTCTGTAATCCCAGCACTTTGGGAGGTAGAGATGAGAGGACTGCCTGAGACCAGCCTGGGCAACTTGGTGAGACCTCTTCACTACAATAAATCAAAAAATTATCCAGGCATGGTGGCTGGCACACACCTGTAGTTCCAGCTACTTGGAAGACTGAGGATCACCAAAGCCCAGCAGGCTGAGGCTGCAGTGGCTGTGAGCATGCCACTGCACTCCAGCCTGGGTAACAGAGTGAGACTCTGACTCAGGAAAAATTTCTAGATTTCATTCTTCTGTTAGAATTTCCTTAGATGTGTCTGGAAAGCAGCATTAAACTTGGGATTGTGATTACTTCTTAGCTTTACTTCAATCTTCTCACACTGCCATACCCAGCTAATTTTTTTTTTTTTTTTTTTTTGAGTTGGCGTCTCACTCCGTCGCCCAGACTGGAGTGCAGTGGCCGCTCCTGGCCACCGCAGCCTCGACTTCTGGGCTCCGGCTATCCTTCCACCTCAGCCTTCCAAGTAGTTGGAACTACAGGCGTGCGCTACAACGCCCGGCTGATTTTTTTTTATTTATTGTAGGGATGAGGTTTCACCTGCCCAGGTGGGTCTCGAACCGGCGGACTCAGGCAATCCACTCACCTCAGCCTCCCAAGGCGCGGGATTACAGGCTGAGCCACCGAGCCGGCTCCCAGCTAATTTTTTGATTTACTGTAGAGACAATGTCTTGTGAAGTTGCCCAGGATGGTCTCGAAACCCTGAGCTCAGGCAATCCTCTCACCTCAGCCTTCCAAAGAGCTGGGATTACAGGCTTGAGCGACCTCGCCTAGCCTATGCTTCCAATTTTTATGATCCAACATCTCAACACTACCTCAAAGAATAATGCTCTGTGAATTTGTAAAGTAAATTTGCTTTATCTTAATTTTTAAACTACTAGAATACACAGCTTATTATGGAGACAATACAGAGTCTAGAATTTATAGGACAGAGTTGATAGTAAATGTTTTTATGTTATCTAACTTCTGGTTTGAGAAATATGATCATCTTATCTACCTGTGGTTTCCACTTCCTTATCATTCATTTGATAAAAACTTTGATCTGAATTTACTGTCGTATACATTCTGCAGAGAGAGAGAGATATATATATAGTCTATTATATATTCTGAAATGATTCTTTCAAAGGTCACCTTTGTCAAATCTAATGGTCCCCCCCACCCCCGTTTGTTTTCCTTAGCCTCTTTTCAGTTCCATTCGTTGGCCTTTATTTTTTAAATAGCTAGGATTCTAAGGACCTGGAATTTAGGTCTCTTACAATAGCTTGTATTTTCCTATTTCTTCTTTCATGAGTTTTCTTCTGCTTCTCGTCAGGCTTATTCTTTCAAATCTTAAATGGTTTACTTTCTTATGGGCTGTTTGAGCCACACAAAGTTCTTAAAGGCTCAGAATATTGTTTGCATTATCTACCTCCACTTCTTCTAGACTCCTCCAGACTGAATGATTGCCTTCTTTCATGCTTTGGTTTAACTCATACCTTCTCCCTGCAGCTTGTCTTGCCCATAGTAACTTATTTTCCTTGAAATTCTCCAGCATTTGACCCTCACTACCTCATACTGTTAATTAACTTGGTGTTTATGTCTTATCTCCTAGTTAGAATGCAAAGTCCTCAAGGGTAAGGGCTATATTTAAGCTTTTTTTTTTTTTTTGGTTTGTTTGCGTGTTAGGGGACAACGAACATAATACTCAAACATCTGTTGACTTTAAAAAAGGCACAACATTTCAACACAACACAGCGAATATCTTGTTTAGCTAAGCATAATACATTTTTTTCTTTTCTCCTTTTTCGCTCTGCTTATGAGTTTGACCACTCTTGTTATGAAACTACCATATGCAGTCTTTTTAGTAGTAGAAGAATTAAAAGATGGAAAAAGCAGGCCTATAGGAGATAGTGGGGATGGATATATATACATGGGCCAGACACTCTGCTCTGCACTGTAAGATATCTTTGAACAGACTCAGGAAGTTAAAGTTCAGCCAGCTTACTTAATTTATCCAAACTCCCACCAAAGTTAATGGCTATTCTGAGCTTCAGAAACACAGGTCTGCCTGGATCCAAAGGGCCAGGTGGTTTTTATCATGTTGGATGATAATGAAATGGCATAATTTCTTGAAAAAGCCCTAGGCACAATTTTGGCATTCAACAAATGTTGCTCATGCACACATCTGCCCCCAAATTGGAACTACTTAAACAGGAGGGGGAAAAAAAGCTGGCTGAAATAATTATACCTGTTACTAACTCAAGGCTTATGTTTGACAATAATAATCCCATGTCCTTTTTCACAATGACACTAGAAAAAAAAATCCTGGCAGTATTTCATATCACAATACCTATTTTTCTCCCCAATCAAATAACAGCTTAAATTATACTTTCAAAAGAGAAAAGGGACTTGGAAAGTTGTCAACTTGCAAAGAGACTCAAGGAACCCAATAATGTATTGCTGTAAAACAGAATTTATTTCTTGTCCCCCCCCCACCCCTTCCTCAACGAAGAACAAAGTTTTCTGATCCGTAGGGACTTTTGCAAGGCAAACTGAGGGGTGCGGGCAGCAGCTGGGCCTCCCTTGAAGGTGGACGTCAAGCGCATCTCTTCGCAGCCTCTTCACTATTAGGTGCTCAGAGGCTGCTCCTCTGCAGAAAGTAACACCGCGTCCCCGCAGCGGAAAGTGGGGCGACTCAAGGCTCACTTAGCCTCTCAGCAAAAACCTTTTGTCGCCATCCCAGGCGACAAACCAGACAAAACGCACGACCCAGCTGTGCCGAGCCTCCGGGGGGAGGGCAAACCATCGCTTCCCTCCATCCCTTCACCATCCGCTCGCCGCACCTGGACGCCGGCGGAGCGCGACCCCCAACCGTGACGTCACCGCACCTGGCACCAGCCGGCGGCCGGGCGCGGGGGGAAGGAGGGACGCGAGCCCTAAAGCGGCGGGGGCGGGGCGGGAGAAATGAGGGCGTTCTCGCGAGATTTGCCTCCTCCCGGGACCAGCACCCCGCACCTTCCCGGCCTCAGTCCGCGTCTCCACCTCAGTGCGCGGCGTCGCGTTCCCGGGCGGCGGGTGCGGACTGAGCGGCGAGGGGCGGGCTCCGACGCAGGGCGGGCGCTCGGGGTTGGAGCGCAGAGCCGCAGCGAACCGGCGGGTCCCACCCACTTGCGGGAGCGACCCGGGCTGGGAAAGCCGTCGTCTGGAAGGGCGGGGGAGGGTGCTCCCGCCGCCGTGGCTTCGCGGAGACCCGGCGTGAGGAGCCGCTGCCGCCGCCTCCTGGGCCGCGCGGAGGGACTGGCCGGAGAGCGCCGCGGGCGGATGGAGGCGCCTCCCCGCCCCGCCTGAGCTCGGGAGGGGCACGAGCAGCCCGCGAGCCACCGGAGGAGCAGTGGCCGTCGGCTTCTCCCCGCGGGAGCTCCCAGCATGGGTGAGCGACTCGGGGCGCCCCCTTCTCGGCCTTGTGGGGAGGCGGCGGGTGAGCCCCTGCGCGGCGGCGCCGCACCCCTTACCCCAGCGCCTTCCGCGCCCGCCTCCCACCTGGCTCCTCCACGCGAAGTCGGTCGGGGGTCCCGGGCGTCTCCTCTCGCGCTCCGCTCTCCGCCTGTTTTCCTTTTGCCGGGAAAGTGCGGCGGGGATGGGGCGGGAGCGTCCGGCCCCCTCTCCCCTCCCCAGCTCCTACCCTCTCTACCTCCCCAGCTCCGTCCCTCCCCCCACCTCCAGCCCCGACCCTTTCTACCCACCCCCCTCCACCTCCCCTTCTCCTCCTCCTCCTTGTCGGATGGAGGCGGGTGATCGGAAAACTTAACAAAGTAGCACTTTCTACTTATTTATTTTCTGCGAGGCTTTGAATACGTTGGGCTTTTAAGAATATATACACACATATACTTTTTTTTGGGGGGGGGGCGGGTTAAAAAAGGCAAAATTTTCCCCCTGCTGAAATTTGCAAGAGATACCTCAAGGTCGGTCTAGCTTGAGGATTTATTTTACTCCGGTTCTACCTGGGCAAGTGTGTTGGCACCTACACACCGGGTTGGGGTTTGACAGGATTTCAGCGTCGGATCTTTTGAGGAGCAGTTTCCTGTTTGGAGTTAGACTTCCTTGCTACAAGAAAAAGTACAAGGCCTTATATGCTATTTACTATGTGTATTGTTCGAAGAGAAAACAGAATGTGTTGCAGCCTGGTTTGAAAAGGAGTTTTGTTAAGTGGTGTAGCAATTCTTTTGATAAGAGTTCAGTGTGGGCTAGACATTCACTCCCTCAATCCTTTCAAAATTAAAAGCAACTTAAAGGAGAGTAGATTTTAAAAAATAATCAAATTTGTGCCATTGTAGGACAAAACGTGTTTTGTAAGAGTAAACCCAAGTTTGATTCTGTAGAGTAAATCAGGACGACCCTATCACTTTTTGCAGTTGAGTTGGTACTACGTCATATCAACAAACCATTACCGAAATTAATAATTCATAAAACTAACAAATGGTTTAGCAGCAGGACAAATACAGAGGACTGCTGATGTGGCACCCTCTGCCCACACTTTATTTTGTGGTGGATACTTTGAGCATAGTGTTTACAGACACTAGCTATTTTGTTTTCTTAGACTTTCCAATTTTATGTCTCCACCCTCTCCCTTCCTTTTTCCTGCTTTCAGGTAACTTTTATTCACAAAGTGTTCTTGAACTCGGAAATAAAACGTTTGCTGTTTGGAACTTGAAAACGAATTCTGTCCCAGTTGATTAGTTGATATTGCAGGGTAATCGGGGCTTATTCCTTTAAGTATCAAATCATTAAAAATCCCTTTAACTTCTTTGGATTAAACTTTTTTTTTCTTTTTTTTGAGTCGGAGTCTCACTCTGTCGCTCACTGTGTCGCTCAGGCTGGATTGCAGTGGCATGCTCCGGGCCACCACAGCCTCGACTTCCTGGGCTCAGGTGATCCTTCCGCCTTAGCCTTCCAGGTAGCTGGAACTACAGGCGTGCGCCACCTGATTTATTGTAGAGAGGAGATCTTGCCAAGTTGCCCAGGCCAGGCTGGTCTTGAACCCATGGGCTCAGGCAATCCTCTTGCCTTGGCCTCCCAAAGTGCTGGGTTACAGGTAGGAGCCACCATGCCCAAGTGAATTAAACTCTTAATAAAATTAAATATGCAGTTCTTTTCTGACTTAAATAGGATGTAGAAAATAATTCAACTTATTTGGATGACCTGAGGTCATCATTTGCTGTGATGCCTTGAGAATCTTTTGGATTGCATGTAGGGCTTGTTGATATCAATGTTGAATAACATGTGTTTGCATTTTGAAGTTTTTTTTTTTTTGAGGCGGAGTGTCTGTCGCCTAGGCTGGAGTGCAGTGGCGCTATCACAGCTGTCACTGCTTGGACCTGCTGGGCTCAGGCAGTCCTTCTGCCTCAGCCTTCCAAGTAGCCGGGACTACAGATGCGGGCTACCAAGCCTGGCTAATATTTTTGATTTAGTGTAGAGATGAATTCTCATCAAGTTGCCCAGGCTGGTCTCCTGCTTCTGGGCCCAGGCAATCCTCTTGCCTCGACCTCCCAAAGTGCTGGGATTATAGACGTGCACCACAGTGCCCGATCTTGAAGTTATTTCAAGTCCTTTTTTTCTGTGTTGCTATTGAATTTGCTTGTAACTGTGACTTTTCACCTCTCCTTTTCTCATTATTTTAGAAGTGTGTGAATCGTATTCAGATTTGTAACTTTGCATAGGGGAACAATCAGTAGGTCCTTAATGTATGAGGTTGTCTCTTGAGAAAAGTAAGTGAATACTAATACTTGGACATTGGAATACCTATTTTGATTGTCCCCAGGCCTTTTCTTTGTGACTTAACTTGTGTTCTAGTTAGGTGAGTTACCATATAGTCTTGGATTTTGATGTTAGCATACTGTCAGCTTGATTACTCAGAATGTGTTTTTGAAGGTCCATTACTTGGGGCATTTGTGGTTAGTTTTTGAAAAGTATTTGTGAAGTATTTTTTCATGAATGTATACTAAATGTATTGGTCATGTAATATTAAAATTTTCAAGTTCATTTAAAGAGAGTTCACTCTTTAATATAAATCTCATTTGTTTGATTTTGTTATCAGTCTCCTTTATTTCTTATAATTTAAGGTGCATCCTAAAATATTTACAAGGTGTTTTATCTAATTTGTCACAGAATGAAAAAAATCTTAAGTTTCTTTGCTTGGGATAACTTGGATACCTATTAAGTGATAATTAGGTGGTATAGCTAGAAAGTTAAGAACATGGACTCTGGATAGGATTACCTGAGGTCAGATCCTTGCCCTTCCACCTACTAGCTAGCTGTGTGACTGAGCAAGTTACTTAACTTGTCAGTGCTTCAGTTAATCTCCAAATGGGATAAAAGTGTCAACCTCATAGGTTGTTAGAATGATTGCATGAGTTAATATTTGTAAAGTGCTTAGAGCATTGCTAGTGCTGGCTGTTGCTATTTTCATTTTCAAATGATTTCCCTAATTCTTGTACTAACATAGGGGAAAAAAATTTTTCAATTTTTGACCTTTGTTAGAAGTAGAATATTGTGTTTTTTTTTTTGAGTTGGCGTCTCACTGTGTCGCCCAGACTGGAGTGCAGTGGCCGCTTCCGGCCACCGCAGCCTCGACCCGCTGGGCTCTGGCGATCCTTCTGCCTCAGCCTTCCGAGTAGCTGGAACTACAGGCACGCGCTACCACGCCCGGCTAATTTTTTTGATTTATTGTAGAGATGAGGTTTCGCCTGCCCAGGCGGGTCTCGAACCCGCGGTCTCAGGCAATCCACTCACCTCAGCCTCCCAAGGCGCGGGATTACAGGCTGAGCCACCGAGCCCGGCTAGAATATTGTTTTTAAAGGACCAGTAGGATGAGATGATTTTGTACTAATGCAGAAATTGAATTTTATGTAATGTAACCTCACAGAAATTATGTGGATTTTTTTTTCAGTATTGGATGTACTGTGAGAAAGTCTATTATTAATTGCTCCGGAAAAACTTTTTTTTTTTTTTTTTTTTTTATT